>CAXIPT010000002.1:1400695-1581369 GCA_964030475.1 Tethya wilhelma
CAAAAATGAAGTAGTCATGTGCCGAAATTGAGACATGCCTTGTTCCAATGCTTTTTACCGCACTGCCCATTCCTACACTACTTATTTTTTTGAAATTTTTACTACTTGTTTCAGTAGATGTAATGTTAGTTAGTTCACTTTTCTTCTCCTCCTCTTGGTAAAATGGCTGTATCTCTCTCTCAGCTCCTTTACTAGGCTCAGTTTGTCCCTCACTCTCTCTCTCAAGATGTCCATCATCATCCTCTTCACTTGAACTGTCAGAGCTGTCTTCACTTGAAGAAGAAGAAGAAGAACTATTTTCAGAGGATGATTCCTCAAAAGATGGCGGAGATGCAAGGCTTCTCTTCTTACGGACAGCCAAAGATGGTGGCCGGGAACCTTGAAATTTTCTCACAGCACTACCACCATGAGCTGTGGAAGATGAGGTCTGGTATTCATCTTCATCTGACTCCATTAAAGGTTCATCTCTCACATCTCTAGGCATGTTCAGTGAGCTGTTGAAGTCTATTGAACCGACCGACTGGATTGAGAGATGTCTTGAGGGAGCCGCAGGACGAGGATGACTTAGTGATTGTCGCACTAGTGGTCTGGTAAACAATGGCTGTTGTGTCATCACAGGAGATTGGAGACTGGCTCTACCTGGTATGTAGCTAGCAGCTGCGTTAACAGGAGCTGTGTTAGGTACAGCTGCAACTTGAGAAAAGCGTGGCTGGTTGAAAGAGGAAGAAGGCAAGATGTTTTGTTGTAGACTGGTACTCCTAGAAAGAGAAGGCAGCTGGCCTAATCGTCTTGAAGTACAGTGGGTCATTCCATGTCAAATCACCCAACAAAATCGACACCCCTTTCAAATTTTGCCGAAACTTGGTGTGCACATACCTTACCATAAGTGATTAATTCTGGTAAAATTTTACGCCCTGATTTTGTATGGTTTCAGGTTTAGAGGCATGCAAAAATGCAAAATTTTTGGACATTTTACCTGACCTCACCATCTTTAAGTGGTTATAACTTTTCTATACAAACATTTCACTGAGTAGGATAAAATTTTTCTGAAAGTACATTAAACAAGCTTTCCAGAGATATGCTTAATTAAATTAATTAAATTAATCTAATTTATTCGTAATTAACCACTAAACTGAAATAAGCGATTTGGAAAAAGGGATTCTTTGATTTCCTTAAATTTTGCTGAGCAGATTACTTGGCTAGTTAGCTTTGTATCCCACGAATTTTGTTCTGGGACGGCAATGGGATCAGCAGATATTAATATTCGTGCAGGTAAGATACAAGGTAAATTTACTTCAATCAAATTCCAGTTATGGTTATTCTGTTTTGAGAGTATTCTAACAGGCTCAAAATACCACCAGCAGCATGTACTGCAACTTTTACCACAAAGCCATGTGAAATTAGTTATAATTATTTATGAGAGAAGAGTTATTAATATAGTACAACCAATTAAGGAGTTTAGAAATTAAGTAGACTGTAGCAGTTATAATTATCATTGATGTTTTGCTAAAAAATGCTGTAGCTTGCTGTAGCTAGGAAGTATTTTTGAGGTGGACAGAGATAACGCAGAAGTTAAAGTCAATTTCTTGCATCCACATGGCCCATCTCAATCTTTCAGATATCCTCCAAGACCGGATGTTTTATCACTACCATTAGTAGACATTTTAACCAAAGTCCAAGCTCGTACCACTACAGGAAGGACTTTCTCAATAACACAGAAAGACAGTAGAGCTGCAACTGCCAAGCTACAGCATTTTTTAGCAAAACATCAATGATAATTATAACTGCTACAGTTANTAGGCTCAATGGACACTTCTCCAGAGGACAAATTCTGTGATAAAAAATTAATGTCAAAAGACTGCCAGTAGGAACACAAAACACAGTACATACAATGATATACCTGGGTCATTCCATGTCAAATCACCCAATAAAATCGACACTCCTTTTAGATTTTGCTGAAACTTGGTGTGCACATACCTTACCATAAGTGATTAACTCTGGTAAAATTTTACGCCCTGACTTTGTATGGTTTCAGGTTTAGAGGCATGCAAAAATGCAAAAATTTTTGACATTTTACTTGACCTCATCATGTTTAAGTGGTTATAACTTTTCTATACAAACATTTCACTGAGTAGGATAAAGATTTTCTGAAAGTACATTAAACAAGCTTTCCAGAGATATGCTTAATTAAATTAATTAAATTAATCTAATTTATTCGTAATTAACTACTAAACTGAAATAAGCGATTCGGAAAAAGGGATTCTTTGATTTCCTTAAATTTTGCTGAGCAGATTACTTGGGTAGTTAGCTTTGTATCCCACGAGTTTTGTTCTGGGACGGCAATGGGATCAGCAGATATTAATATTCGTGCTAGTAAGATACAAGGT
This sequence comes from Tethya wilhelma, assembly GCA_964030475.1. NCBI lineage: Eukaryota > Metazoa > Porifera > Demospongiae > Tethyida > Tethyidae > Tethya > Tethya wilhelma. The sequence goes on from CAXIPT010000002.1 coordinate 1,403,083, forward strand.
AAATTCAAATTCCAGTTATGGTTATTCTGTTTTGAGAGTATTCTAACAGGCTCAAAATACCACCAGCAGCATGTACTGCAACTTTTACCACAAAGCCATGTAAAATTAATTATAATTATTTATAAGAGAAGAATTATTAATATAGTACAATCAATTAAGGAGTTTAAAAATTAAGTAACTGTAGCAGTTATAATTATCATTGATTTTTTGCTAAAAAATGCTGTAGCTTGGCAGTTGCAGCTCTACTGTCTTTCTGTGTTATTGAGAAAGTCCTTCCTGTAGTGGTACGAGCTTGGACTTTGGTTAAAATGTCTACTAATGGAAGTGATAAAACATCCGGTCTTGGAAGATATCTGAAAGATTGAGATGGGCCATGTGGATGCAAGAAATTGACTTTAATTTCTGCGTTTTCTCTGTCCACCTCAAGAATACTTCCTAGCCACCACTCAGAGTCATATACACAAGTTACATACCCAGCAGATACTTCATCTATATCTATATCATCTTCTTCCTTTATCACTTTGTGCTCTTTGAATTCTGGGGAACTGGAGTATACTCTTGTCTGTACAATGTCTCTGGATATTGGTACGAATGAATGAAATTTGCGAGTACCCGGTATGGTCTTGGACTTTTCAAATCTCCTCTCTAAATAAGTTTTTTCTGCTTCATATTCAACAGTTGTACAGTAGTTGAATGACACTGTAGGCAAGTTTTCTGTTGCCCACTGATAGAGTTGAAGGGGTGTCATGATTTGGTTGTCAACAGGCCGCTGCAAACTAGCCTTTGCAGCAAGGCGTTTTACCGTCCCTCCAAGACCGTCACATGCACCCTTACCATGTGAAGTAGCAGAAAAATGCCACTGTGCAGGAACCCCAAAATCAGACTGATGATGGCAGAGATTAACAAAATTTTTGCGGTTTTTGTACTGACTAGCAGCACCATCAGAAAAATAATACACTATTTTTGGGAGGCAAGCAAATGATTTCTCCAGAAAAGCAATTAATCGCTTTTGAAAGAGATAGACTGCCACTGTGTCATGCTGTAAACACTCTGAGATGACAACAAAGCTGAGGTGTTTTTCACTACCTGATTCTTGATAGTAAATTACAAATGGGTGTATGGTAGACTGGGCATTATTCCAATGGAATGATTGTGCAGCATCTTGAACGACAAAAGAATAATTTTCAGAAAAGTCAGCCGAAACTGCTACTTCACCAGGTTTTAGTGATGCCTTACATTGCTTAAAAAATGAGCTTTGTTGGACAGCAATGAAGGAATGCAAACGAAGCTTTTCCAATTTATCAGCAAATGATTCAACAAACTCATCGGAACTCTTTGTCAACATTTCGAGAGTAGATCTGTCAACATTAGTCCATTGCCTATAAGTGATGTTATCAATGAGGTTTTGATCAAAAACTGAAATGAGGAGATCCTTTACTACTTTTGTACCTGGGCAACAGCTGCATTCGCCTAAATAACATCTGGGTAAGGGGGGATTGCATATTATCTTGGCCACAAAGTGATAGTAGGTAGGCATTAATGCAAGGTCTTGCAGTTTTGCCCCAGAAATCATTAGCTTCACATTTTGGTGTATGGTACATACACACACAGCATGGGTACCACTGGCTCCTGCTAACACACAGTAGGGTGGCCGCAGTTCTGCAAATTTTGAAAAACCAATTTTTGCTGTTGGATGTTGGTCTTTGAAACACTTGTAAAGTTCTTTGAGATTACACAGAACTAAACGCTTTTGGATGTGTCTTCTTCCACTTTCTTCCTTTACTGAAACAAAATCTTTTTTCCCAGGCATCATCCTACTAAATTCATCATTTTCATAAAAGGAAACAACCATGTCTTCAGTATCCTTTGTGAGCGAGTGACCAGGTTTTGGATCAGGAGTGGAGAGGATTCCTTTTTCTTTAACAAGAAGTTTTGCTTTACGAGCGATGTAATTTGATACACCAAACTCACTCTGAATCTTACTCGCACTCCAACTTTTTGGTAGAATTGTTAGTATTTGGAGCTTTGTGCTTCTTTCTGTAGTGGATTGAAATTTTTCCTTCAACTGGTCTATTATTTCACTCTCATCTGAGTTTCGACTACCCTGTACAGCAATTTTGCTCATCTCTGTAGTAACTTCTTCTAATTTATGCTTGTACTTCTTATATTGAAGCTTTCTCTTTGTGAGAGGTGACTTACCAAGTCCCTCCAAACATTGGTTGACTGATTGAAGCAACTCAGTTTGTTCCACTTGGAGCACTTCACTACCTGGTGGAGATGGAGTTGGTGACCTGTATATAGATCTGTCTGATCCTGAAGAGCATTCTGATTGAGTTTCAAGTACTGATTCAATTTTTCCTAGATCTTTTCTGCATGCATCACAAATTCTCCCTCCCAAAGATATATGTGGAGCTTTCTCACACATCCACTCACTCACTGGTCTAAGAGACTTTCTCTTAGCAGTGTGATTAGCTTTATTAAAAGGGTTACAGCAAGTACTTTTAAACTGAGAGTGAGCCATATGCTAGCTTGCTAACTGACTGTACTGCTTAGCTGTGTGCTATTCTCAAAGTCCAAATACAGAAACTTTTATGAGATCTAGAATGCAGCATCTGAAGATTTATATAGTGTAGTATAATTGAATTATCATTAATTGATAAGTACAAAGTAGTCTAGACATTGCTAGGCATAATTAAGCACCAGAATAATATAGAAACAGTAGCATATCTAGAACTGTAATGAAGTTATAATATAAACTGCTGCATATGCTTAAATTCGAAGTCGATATAAAAATTTGTTGTTTCACATATACAGCTCATCTCAATTAAATTTATCTGATATTCCAACTAAAGTTAAAGCTGGTACTGCTACATTAACAATTGCAAGGACATTCTCTTTAAATTAACATTCGAAACAAGCTATAGCAATTGTATATGCTAATTCCCATGGGAGCCAGTTGAAATGCAAACATACTATGATAGTTAATTGGATTTCATTGTATATCTTACCAGCACGAATATTAATATCTGCTGATCCCATTGCCGTCCCAGAACAAAACTCGTGGGATACAAAGCTAACTAGCCAAGTAATCTGCTCAGCAAAATTTAAGGAAATCAAAGAATCCCTTTTTCCGAATCGCTTATTTCAGTTTAGTGGTTAATTACGAATATATTAGATTAATTTAATTAATTTAATTAAGCATATCTCTGGAAAGCTTGTTTAATGTACTTTCAGAAAAACTTTATCCTACTCAGTGAAATGTTTGTATGGAAAAGTTATAACCACTTAAACATGATGAGGTCAAGTAAAATGTCAAAAAAATTTGTATTTTTGCATGCCTCTAAACCTGAAACCATACAGAGTCAGGGTATAAAATTTTACCAGAGTTAATCACTTATGGTAAGGTATGTGCACACCAAGTTTCGGCAAAATCTGAAAGGGGTGTCGATTTTGTTGGGTGATTTGACATGGAATGACCCATAGGCTCATTGCTACGTGTTATAACTGTCAGTTGTTTGTAAGCTTGTCATAACAGTCATAACTGATGAAGGTCCACAGACCGAAACCTGGCTCTTGTATTTCTTACTATGACAAGCTCACAAGCAACTGACAGCAAAACACAAAAGGAGAGGTGATTAGCTATGTTTGAAAGGAATTGCTTACTTTGAGATTTCAACAATAGGGGTGGTGTATCCTTAGCAACTATCACACACGATGGAGTATAACACAGTGTATCTAGTGAGACCAGTGACTGCAATAAAGTATGTAAACAAAGGAGAAATGATTACTTTAGCTAATTTAAAAGAAATTACGTACTTTGAAAGTCCAACACAACCACAATAAGGATGATGTATCCTTTGCCAATGTCATGTCAGTAGAGTAAGACATGGTGTGTCTAATGAGAGCAGTGACAACATTAAAGTCGAAGAGGTGGTTAGGTAAGTTAAACTGAACTTGCTTACCTTGAACACATCCACATTGCAGGTGATGTATCCCTCTTAGTCAACGAAACGTCAGTTAGAGTAAGACTGGGTGTTCCTAAAGAGAGTAGTAACAGCAATAAAGTATGTAAACAAAAGGAGAGATGGTTAGCTATGTTTGAAAGGAATTACTTACTTTGAGAGTTCAACAATAGGGGTGATATATCCTTAGCGAATATACAATGGAGTAAGACATGCTGTGTCTAATGAGAGCAGTGACAACAATAAAGTAAGAGAGGAGGTTAGCTTTATAAGTTAAACAGAACTTGCTTACTCAGAACACAGCCACATTGCAGGTGATGCATCCCGCTAAGCCATCATCACATCAGTTAGTCTAAGAGTAAGACAGGCTGCGTCTAATGAGAGCAGTGACAGCACAAAGTATGTAAATGAAAGGACAGATGGTTAGCTAAGTTTTGCTTACTTTGAGAGTCCTGAACGCATCCACAATACTGCATGGTGTTGTATCCTTAGCCACGTTGGTTAGTAAGACAGGGTGTGTCTAATGAGAGCAGTGACTGCATTAAAGAAGACAAACAAAAGGAGAGATGGTTAGCTCGATTTTTTTTTTGCTTTGAAGACTGAGTCCAACACATCCACAATACGGGTGATGCTTCTAAGCCAACATCACAGAGTCAGTCTTACTGTCCATGCAACCCATGATAGGATTGACGTATCCTTGGTCAACGCTGAATATTGAGAGTTGCAGTGGCATCGTTTATTTGTGAGGTGGTTATGTTATATATTTAGCCATAATTTCAACAGGCTTGGCTAAAGTTGCAAGCATATTTGATTTCAGTTACAGGTCACCTCTTCATTAGGTTTTACTTAGACACTATCAACTCACATGTGTGTTTCTCCAAATATGCAAGGAGGTACAGAGAGAATCAGTCAGGTAGTGAGCTTCCCCTGCTCCTCAGCTGGCTCAAAAGCAACCTGGAGGCCTGGCATTCACCGATGCGGATGCATGGCCTATGGATACCCAGCAGGATAATGCTTTCAATTTTGCTTGGATGTCGTTATTTTGGACCATTTGTATATACGGTAGTATATGTCTACCGTAGCCGGGTAATACTTGGTTACAACAGATAATAAAGTCTACCTAATAGCCCGAAAATAACACGTGAAGCGGGTGAAATATTCGCTGCCTGCTTGCTTTACCTGAAGATTTCTGGTTGTGCTGGACTCTCTGTAACCTTTCAGTCTTCAATATTTAGGAGGTGAATAGACTACTGTGTTATGTAGTATTCATTATAAGATGAGCAAAGCAATTAAATTTTGGTAGATACAGCTCAGCCTCCTGAGATTACTAATCAGCCTGAGCATAGACATGATAGATTTATAATATCCATGCTGATAGTGTACAANTAGGTATATCTAAGTTTACAAGTCCGTAAATCTAGTAAACCAAGTTTACGTAAATTTAAGCAAGAATACAATCTATGGAAACCATACCCTTTAAAGCAGTGACACTTGGCAAGCTGAATCAGCTGTGTACTCAGAGGGTCTAGCCGCTGTAATTCTGGTGGGAGAAGGACTGTCTCTAAACCATTTGAAACACAGCGATTGGGCAACACATTCTTCTGTATGTTGGCTTTGCAATAAGTGCACAGGTAATTTTGCTCCTTTAGAGCATTCGGATTCCTGTCAACAACAAAATCCTTCAACCTCTGCCACACATCACTACAGCATTTTTTAGCAAAACATCAATGATAATTATAACTGCTACAGTTACTTAATTTATAAACTTTTTAATTGATTGTACTATATTAATAATTCTTCTCTCATAAATAATTATAAATAATTTTACATGGCTTTGTGGTAAAAGTTGTAGTACATGCTGCTGGTGGTATTTTGAGCCTGTTAGAATACTCTCAAAACAGAATAACCATAACTGGAATTTGATTGAAGTAAATTTACCTTGTATCTTACCTGGATTGATCCCATTGCCGTCTCAGAACAAAACTCGTGGGATACAAAGCTAACTAGCCAAGAAGTTAATTACAAATAAATTAGATTAATTTAATTAAGCATATCTCTGGAAAGCTTGTTTAATGTACTTTCAGAAAAACTTTATCCTACTCAGTGAAATGTTTGTATAGAAAAGTTATAACCACTTAAAGATGGTGAGATCAAGTAAAAACCTGAAACCATACAAAATCAGGGCGTAAAATTTTACCAGAGTTAATCACTTATGGTAAGGTATGTGCACACCAAGTTTCGGCAAAATCTGAAAGGGGTGTCGATTTTGTTGGGTGATTTGACATGGAAATGACCCTTTAGTGATGGTTTTAGGCCATGTTTTTGGGCTGATTAGAAAGAGAAAGAGCTAAATAGTAGCTTAAGAAGCCATTTAGTGCTAAGTGCTCAGCTTTTGCAGAGTTATTCACGTGAATATTTGTATTGGGCTAATGGGCTATCCGTGTCATTCTTGTGTACCCAGTACTACCGTACTGGGAATATCATGGATAATAATAGGCAAAATCTGGGGAAAAGTGATATGGTGAACTAAATCATATGTAACTATGGAATCTCTCCTTTATTCTACAATTAAAAGTATCATGTGACCTATTGTTAATAAATAATCTGCCACCTAATTATGATTACTAAATTATGAATAATTCATTTTACTGCTACCAAATACTGTTGCTATGGCAATTCGGACCAAAAACATCAAATAGTTAAGTATCCAAATCTGGGTGGAAATGATGTCCTCGATATATGCGCATAAAGATATATAGAGGCAAAGGATACCCCTGGAGTCTGTGTTAGTTGTGGCGATGGTACTTTCAGCTGGTCTCCAGTGAAGGTTAGCAGGTCGAGTGTGATGGTAGGTGCTGCTCACTCCAGTGACTATGAGAGTACTAGTGACCTTGCCATTGACAACTGCCTCAGTCTCGATTTCCAGCAAAGAGACGGTGTACCTGGTTTCGTGATTGAATCTCAGGATGATGTCTTCTGGGCTCCAATATCCTGCAGAACTCGGTCACGTAGCAAGCGGCCTATATCTAAGTCTGGAACATGACTCTTGTCTCTCTCTCTCTCCTCGTTTTTATTTTGTTGATTTGTGTAATGGTTGTTTGTGTATATTGTGTTGTGCCCCTCCCCCTTCCCTTTGCGCCTCCTGTGGCGTGTTTAATCAATAATAATAATAATAATATACGGCACAAAAACACCATTTTCTATACAATGCACACCAAAATTTTGCAACATTTTTTGCTAATTTCTTTATGTGCATATGTTGAAGGCAACGTTTCCACCCAAATTCAGATACCTCACTACAAGACGCTTATAGACTGAAAAACTTGGTCACCATAGCAACAGTATTTGGTAGCGGTAAACCCAATTATTTACAAAAATTGGTAATTATTCGTAATTATTAAATCACATGACTTTTCGACTAAAGCAACATGTAGAGGGAAGACATAGCTAACATGCATGTTTCCATAGTAACACTTGCAAGATAAAGCATTTATTATCAACATGTGTGACAATTTCAGTTAACTTAATTACTACGGTACTTTACTTAGTCAGATACACACTGCATGTGCTGCCACACGGACTATCACGTGCACATGCTACAAGCTGAAGGTCAAAGTCTTTGATTATCAAGCATACGATGATGACGAACCAAAAACAGAGCTCACCTACTCACAAATGTGTGGCTCGCTCAGGTCTACCCCAATAATACCTTTCATTTATGAAGCAAAAGCAGTTGGTCAATAAGTATTGATGACCTATCTCTCAGTGAAAGCATAAGTCTCATTATCATAAATCAAATGTGTCATAACTGTATATATGACTTTAGTATAATTATGCATGCAGGGAGCCATACAACCGACTCAGACGGCAATGCAGAGGGTCGATCACATAACGTGCCATCTGAGGGGAGTACACATGATACGACCAGGAGTGAGAATGACAAGTACACCATGAAAGGAATATTATTATTATTATTGTGGCAACTTTTGGCATGATCTTAATTGTTGTGATCATGTCACCCATGATAAGTTTTACTATTCTACTTTGTAGTGACTTATTACCATGGCAAGAGTAGTAGGTTTGTCATGCCACTATCTAGAGAAGAGATATGGCGTGTTAAAGAGCATGATCCCAGTCTAATGCATTAAGAATCTCCACACCACCCTGATGATGACAGTTATGTAGTTGCCAACATCACAATAGGTATTAAATACCTAACTTATGATTCTTGTATCCACAAATGTTTTAGTTTAGTATGCATACAGATAGGAAAATGTTTAGTCATGTGAGTCAGGTTTGGTGTTGGCAAGACGGTCGAGCTGCAACTGAAAGGTGAGCAATTACATTATAACCATGCATGCATGAATTAGTATCCAGGTGTGCCAATCGGGCATACCTTCCTGAGAATCAAGACATACCACAGGATTACCATTCATTGTTGTCAGTAAAACTTATTACAGGTCAATTTCCAGTGTCCGCATTCTTCAGCAAGTAAACCGACCTATTCAAAATACCCGATTTACTTAAGTTATTTGACCGCTGCACTCGCTGACAGAAGTTTGTTTCAGAGACCTTCTCGGCCACTGTAGGATCCAGCTCCATAGTTTTGTGCCATGATGGCAGCACAGCAACTGATGTGGGCCTGAGCATAATAAGCTATTGCAGCATTAGAGCTACAGAAAACAGAGAAGCAAAGCAGGATCCCACCTCATGCAGTCTGATAGTATCATGCTGTGATAGCAGGACTGAATGGTGGCGGCTGAGGGAGCTAATGCCAGAAATATGGTCGCATGAGGAGGAAAAACTATAGCCGGTGGTATAGCCTTGCAAGAAGCAGGTCCAGATAACGAACATTCTGAGTCTTTATGATGTGATGGTGGGGGTGTTGGCGACAGCTTAACTCACTATGGTGCCAGTATTTATGGGCTACCAAACAACAAGCTTCAATGATTTTGAGGGCCTAGGCTGTAACCAAGCATTTAGGGCCCAGACAAAGGACTTGTATTGGTTCTGGATAAACAAGATGTTGTATAATCTCTGTTTTGTGGGAAAGCTCACCTGTATATTGCCGGCAGCTTGTGTTTGAACAATAGCCATTCAGTAGAGAACTGCCCAGACATGGTTTGTGATGCCATGGCAAGCTCCTCCATGGCAACAAGTATGGGGTGCACCATCAGATCCGTTGCTGTCACACCTATCCTATCTGTTATTGCTTGCTGTTACTAACTAATAGTTAACATGTGCTGTAATTCATACTTTAAATTTGTTGTCAGCTGTTATAATATTAGTTTTGTAGATATATATATATACACAGTATCTAATTATGCAGATACTCATATGATTAACAATTTTGTCCCTTGCATCGATATCAGTGCATAAAATTTGTGGAAACAAAACAAACTAAGGTACAATTACTGTGCACACGTAATATTGCTTTGACATGTTCTGCACACACAAGGTCTGAGCAAAATTGCACACAACTCACTTTACATCACATTTAAAATATTATAATTAACTTTACAGATCCCTTTTTCATTGTCATGTTAATGTTCTTCAGCATCAAGTAAAACACCCTAATTATGAATAATTAATTAGGCAATCAAGTTCCAGTGTTGCTATGGCAACCAAGATTTGTCAAGATGTTTGCTACATAAATCTCTATGAATAAAGTTTATTGAATTGTTAACAGTGAAAATGGTTAGTGTGCATTATTTGGAAAATACATTGTATCTCTGATCCTGATTTGCCTTATGTTAATAAAGTGACAAAGTTTAGTTACCATAGCAACACAGCAACATGGCCATGTAATTATTCATATCTTACTGATTCAACAAATTAAGAAGAGTCACATAACCAGTTTTATAATATTTTTGATTATAACCATGAATCAAAGTTGATGTTTACAGTTAGATAGTATTTAACAGTTTTGTTAAGTAGGTTACCCAGGCCTTGATGATTCAAGATGCCTAATTTTTACACTGTTTTACCTTCCAGTGAATCTTTTCTCTTGAGAACAGATTATCCATAGTGAAAGCGAATCATGGAACCCAACAGCATCATGAGGGCACTGAAAAAATTCTTCCAAAAGCATTCTTTTATTCTGTTATTCTATCATGGGTATTAGGGGTACACCATTGAGAGGACCATCAATTGGAAGTGGAATTACTGGAGCGTGGGTGACTCTGGCTGATGCCTGCAGCAATAAAAGATCACACTAAGTATACTTACATACATGTGCATAAGTCCCTTGCAAATGAAAGTAACAATACTCATGAACGATCTGCTGAGTCATATCTCCCTTGCACGCTAAAAAAATAAATATATAGCTAGTTGTCATATCACAAGGGTCACATTCAAGCAAAGTTTAGCCAACTCAGAGATGCCTGTGCCTGCTGGGCTGTTAATCTGAGTACTAGCAAATGCCTACGACATTTTGGGGGCGAGCGTGAGCGTGTGTTTGAGTATCAGATTGCATGGGTGAATATTCAGGCTGAATGTGATCATCATTTTGTTTCTGATAGTAAATGTTGACAATGAAATGGTGTTCAGCGGCTCTGTGCTTAGCTGCATGGTGATTGTGCTGAGTCACTGTCTCTTGGCAATCTTGGTGTTCTCTCTTCTTGCTTTTTTCACTTTGCTGTTGAGCATGCCTTTTCTTGTCTGATTTGCCTCATTGATACTACCCACTGCTTTTTCTCTGCCTAGTGTTTATTACCATACATCTACTGAGCTCTATATTAAAATATGAGCATAATTATGCGAGTATTCACGTATCACGCAAGTCAATAATCTATTTCTTCTTTGTCTTTCTAACCTTTTACCTAGATCTCGCAGTCTTTTCATTTCAGTTCAAAAAGCTGTGCTGCTGTATGCTGCGTACACGTGCTACAGTCAGCTAGCTTAAGCGCTCCGTGGATCCTAGCTAGCTAGCTCCACCTACAACTACGTGACGTCATACAATGTACAAAATTTTGTTACCTAAATTGCAAAATTAGAACAGGAAAGCGTTATTTACGGAATATGCGTACAGACATCACACAGATGGAAGTGCATAGATTCGAATGCCATGTAACGTATATGTGGGGCTCGCTCACGCTCGCCCCAATAATATTTTAACATACCAGAAGTACTGTTCTTGCTTTGGATGGCAAAACTTGTCCACCTGCTGATGAGGTCATTAAAATACCCATACTGCTGACTGTAGCTGTCTGCCAACACAGGTAGTATGACATAGTCTGGACTCCTGGAGTAATCTTTGGCTAACTGTATCATGTGCAGGCCCCAAAGCTGATCCCTAATTTTGGTAAATCAGAGGTTAGGAAGTATCTTGCCAGCAGCACAAACAAATGAGTGAAATGATTGAGTGTTGTCTGAGCTCTCATAACATTCCCTATAATATTATTCATAATAATAATTTTTAATATCACAATAAGTGTAAAGGGTCTGCATACGCCACCCCACTAATGTATAGTTTGTTCACACTTGATTTGAAACTATCCACATCATGTACTAGTTTATTTGCACCTAATTTGAAACTTTATCATCTGATCAGGTATCTCAGCTGTAACAACATAGCGGTCCACATTTAACTTGACAAATAATAAAGGGTTTGCCTGTACTGTAGGCCCAGTATGCCTACTTGCACCACAAATATTTGCACATACTCATTTATAACCATATGATAGTTTCAGGCTATAGGCTGATAGAAAAATAAATTCTAAAGAACAGATGAGACTACAATATAACAGTTACTAGTCTAGCTACCACAATTGCAAATTCAATTTTTGTTAAAGTCCTAAACTATACTTGCACATTAATACAGATGGATTGGGAATTTGGTTTATAGTATTGCAGTTTACCTCTCCAATCTATCAATGTCTTTATCACATAATTATACATAGCCAAACATGGGGATCACAGCATCACAAGGAGAAGAAACAGCACAGCTAATTTCATTAGTGAACTTTTATAACTAACAAACTCTATCTCTACAACTAGATTCTTCTTATTTCTCTCCTGATCGATATGTAACAGAGCTAACTCTCAATTTTTGCCAGTTGAGAATGAATCGTGGCTAGTACTGTAACTGTGGATTTTTGCCAGTTGTCAACACTTTGCAGTAGTGCTCAAAATGTGAGCTTCCCATCCAAAATTCTTGGTTGATATCTTATGTAAGATAGAATCTTGTAAGATTATAAGACGTAAAATGTTTCATAATCTTAGAAATTAAGGTAAGATCTGTATGTGATTATCAGTATTAAATTTATGAGAATATATTGCAAACAAGACTGTTCAAATAAGATAACATATCATTATTCTTATAAGATATTAGTTATTATAAGACCAGCATTATACTATATTTTAGAAAGTCAAATAGAAAAAATTAGTGTAAAAGATTATGATGTACGGAATGAAACTAAAAAGGTGGATGACAACCAAAAAAGTACATCTGATTCACAACACCTGGAATGCATGTAAAATATTTATAATCTATACCTGAATGAGTTTGTTATTTACAGTCTTAGTTGTTCTGATCATTATCTTCTTGTTCCTTCTTGAGCGTGTCTATGTATTTCCGATTGACCTTGTTGTCACGAACACCTTGTCCATTGTTCCTGATCCAAACTTCTTGTCAACTCAATCTAAATAAAAAAAACAGCACTGATAGTAAAACTGGACCATAATCTATTATCTTCAAACAAAATTTAATCAAATTTTCTAAAACAATGCTTCTACCTTCTTATAACTAAATTCTGCTAGAATGAAGTGGAGGTTTGGTACTTTGTTGCTCTATAGCATGACCCTGCAAGCTCCTCACTTGTATAGAGTGCATCACAAAGAGCGATGACATATATACTTGTCAGGCTGAGATGCTTCTGAAAATAATTTAAAACATTAATAGAATGCAAACAAAAATTGAAAATAAAAGGACTTACCGACACATACTTCTCATCAACTTCTTTGCAGTCAGTAAACAGACCCATTGAATGCAACCGCCTCTTCAACCACGACATACTATGTGTCAGTAAATGACAAAACAAATATTCAGTGGAAAATGGCACACATTAAACTGTTTTAAGCTTACCCTCAAAAATACAATTATAGGTAACGGTAAATACTTTAGTTTCAGATGCTAACCAGCAAATATAAAGTCATTTACCTAACTTGAATGCCATGTTCATGATGCAGATACAATAAAATTGTTTTGTACGGTTTCATCTGAGACCAATAATGATGAATAATTCCTACAAAATTATAAAAATGACAGTGTGATGTACTCAGACTGTTACATTTACATGGAGTCTTAGATGGCCCAGGGGCACAAATATGATTTGAATTGACTTACCATGTACTTAATAAAATTTACCACTCCGTCTTGATTACTTGTTGCCATGGTGAGATATTGACCGAAACATAGTGACAAGAGAAATGGAAAGGCTTGGAAAGAAAGGAGTTTGGTTGCCATGGAAACAGGTCTTCAGCTCCGCCTAATTAATTATTCATTAATTCAAAATATTTAATGAGTGGTAAGTCACATGACCAAGATGTTGGTGTAAGTATGTTAAGCATCATGCAAAGTCTTTGTACGTATGTTTCCATGACAACAGCACTGACAGTAAGAAAGTTATAGGCAATACGCATATTTTTTCATTTCAATAAGGGTCCCGTGCCTTTATGTACCTGAGTACTAACCTTTACTAGAATATTTATCATGTTTCTATTGCTTAGTTTCCTTGGTATCTTCACTACTGCAGTTACTCTGATAGTAGACTTGAGGTTGCCAGATGTTGATTTCTGCATGAATTAATTGGAGCGAGCCCCAGATAGCGAGTTGTACGTCGGGAGCGTCTGTCTGTCTGTCATTATTGGACTTTGTGTGTTCACAAATTATTTAATTATTATAACAATATTATATAAACATTGGAAATGTAGGAATGGCCAAATCATAAAAAAGGAAGCAAACAAAATTAATTTACTTGCTTTGTTATTTTCTTATAATGAATGACAACTATGTAACAAAGTAGTCTACTAACCTAAATATTTATGACTGAAAGGTACCTGGTTACAAAGACAAGCACAACCAGAAATCTTTAGGTAAAACAGACTCCCTCGTAGTTAATGAATTATTTACGAGCTTAGAAATCAAGTGCTTTTGTCTTGTATCTAGTGACTGAATGAGACATACAAAAACGATATCTGAAGACAAAGAAACCAAGTTTATTCGTTCATGAATCAGCTGCGAGCGGTCTCTGAGAAAAGTCATGCCAAGATAGAAGAAGAAGATGGAGATAATTGGAGGTTTGGTATACTTTAATTAAGTACTTTAGCGATGGTTTTAGGCCATGCTTTTAGGCTTATTAGAAAGAGAATGAGCTAGCTTTAGAAGCCCTATAGTGCCAAGTGCTCATTTTTTGTAGAGTTATTCACGTGAATGTTTGTATTGCACTAATGGGGCATCCGTGCCATTCCTATGTACCCAGTACTACCTACTGTACAAGGAAATGACAGTGAATTTGTTTTTTAGGGTCATTTATGGCATACAGAGCAGAGAGATATTAGAACGACTGGTCAGTTGTTCTCTGTATTGGAGCAAATTTATTACATGTGCATTTGTCTATCTATAGGGCATACATTTGTTGACGAGCAATTCGTATTAGGAGATTTAGCTGTAAAAAATCTTATTGGGTGAAACATCTTGTAATAAGTGCTTTTATAAATGAAGCATATGACCCCACACATGGTACTGTATTTCGGTCTGTCGTTTCTTCAAATTATCAACGACTTCTCCAGTCATCAGCCATGTCAGGCTTTATTAGCTAGTCTGTGCACATGCAATAGCCAAATAATTTAACAAGTATAAAAAAACATTGGAAATGCAACAGATCGTAGCAAACAAGGTGGAATGGCTGTGTAAGTGTGTGCAGAATTCTTCCTGTGTAGTACTCTTTTTTCCATGTTAAGTCCCTCATGTTGCCCACAGGACCATTCCATCTTGTTTGCTTTCTTTTTCGATTTGGCCATTCCTGTGTGACGTTACATTTCCAGTGTTTTTTTTACTTGTTTGTTCACATTTTTCATAGTTCAATGAATCACATTTGAGTTGGTGTGTATAATTACGGTAATTACTTGTAGTCTGCTTAGTAGGCTATACTATGGTAGCTGGTATCTCAGAAGGCTGGATATTAATCAAAATATACTTGCTTTGCTCGTCTTCTTATAGTATTCAACTCCTTAATATTGAATACTGAAAGGTTACAAAGAGTTCAGCACAACCAAAAAATTTAATTTTCAGGTAAAGCAATCAACTTGTTGTAGTGAAATCAAGTACATTTTGGAAGTTATAAGTGAGAAACAAACTAACTTATCCTCATGACTGAGCGATACCACCCAATTCTCAAGAATTTCAAGCTTGGATTTTTATCCAACTCTTGTTGTGGATCAAAGCTTGGATCATTCTGGTCAGAATTGTCTGAGGACATGTCCTCTTGAGTGGTTTCTATAGTCCCAGTAACTGAAGTGGTGAGAGATTCTGCAGAAGTAGGTCTGATCTTTGCTGCTTGTAGGTATCTCTTGCACTGGCAATAGACTCTCTAAGTTGTCTCTTCCTTTTAGTAGGTGGTGGCTCCCTAAACTTCAGATAAACTCACAAAGAATTAGTGTAAGGTCAAAGGAGAGAACCTGGGTACGAGGCTAAGTAAAACTCACTTTAAACCAGAAACTACTAAATTCACAAAAAAATGCGTTACTATGGTGATGACGTTATTTACATCATACATAATCATCACCCATTGAAATTTTTTTGAAATTTTCGCACTTTAAGCAGGGCAACTTACAAAAAACTAAAGTAGAGAGTTTGGCTAAATAGACCAAGTTCATTGATACTAAATTTAACCGTGAGTCATAACAATAATCGTCATGCATATACAGGAACATTGGATGTCCTCACCAATCATCCCCAACTATGCCTGCATATTGATGCAGGAGATGAAATGAATGTGGGAAGACTGCATGCAACAAGGAAACTGGGAAAAAACAGCAGTTGCGCAAATAGACGAGGGGAATTTGGATGTGTGTCAGTGGGGGTGGAATCATACAGTCATGGCAACCACTCTATAAGTAAGTGCATCGACATGTGTAGTTACAACATCATTCAGCAAGGTCATTTTGTAACATTGTCACATTGTTATGTAAATGATACGATATAGATATAGGTCTGAGGGACCAGCTCAAGTCTTTCTCCTGGTTTTGGTCACAGCGCAGCATTTGGGCATCATCATCCACGATCTGATTGGAAGAAAATTGTTCTTAGTTATGACAACATGTGTCATTTGACCAATTTGAAGGTGGCCAAGAAGCCTCTCCCCCTTCCAGGTTTTGATTATTTTTGTTAGTTCATTTAGGCTACAGTATTAAGTCTTCCACTCAGTGTAGTTAAGGCAGGTATCATGTTTTTTCTTGATCTGAATTTGCTAAAAATGTGTTCAGGGTTTTGACTAGTATTTAGTACTAAGCTCTGTTGGGAACAATTTTATTTCATATTTAGATTCAGCATACATAGATAAATACACACATTCAATGGTTGTCATGGAAACATATGCGTTTTCCATATATGGCCATTTCAATTTGAGGCTTAAATATTGTAGTTTTTCTAGTTTGCCGCTACGAAAAAAGGTTTTTATCCAAAACATTTTAGTATTATATCAAAGAGAATTCATTATAAAACAATTTACCAACTGGAAAATTTGTCCTGTAAAAACAGTATGGCTGTAAATTAAAAAAAACTACCAAAAAATGCGCATTTTTGTACCTAATTAAGCACGTAATTTTTTCTAAGTAGTTAATGGAGTACAAATTTTCCAAGCTGAATTTTGAAAAGTGAAAAAATATGAATTAGTAGTCAAATTTCTGGGTCAAAAAAACAAATATTTCGTAGCAGCAAGTTCTTCTGAACAAAAAAGGAATTAGCACAATGGGTGTGGTAGTGTGGTTATAGTTACCATGGAAACATGTTATGGAGTTATCATAGAATAATGATAACAATCTCCCAATATCATTAAAATTTCATAACATTACTGTATTTATAAAAAAATATATGGGTGAATATTTGGTAGCCTTAGTTAGTGCCTTAGTATGAATACCAGCCTTAAGTACAATGAGCAGGTCCAACAAAGCACATTTTGAGTGACATCACCAAGATTATCGACACTTTACACATTAGGAACCACAAGGACAAGTCGTATAATCCAGAACCTTTGAAACAAGACAACCCACATTTCAACACTATGTGCTGTGAGCAGACGTTTGTGTGGTTGTCTCGTTTCAAAAAGGTAATGTGTGCAATGCCAAAGGAACACTTTCATTTTTATATGGTCAAGAGATGGAACAGTTAAATTGAATATTGCTATGCTAATAACAGGAGGCCCCTGCTTAAAAGTATTATATGTTGACTTCAGTATCAATTTTTTGGTTATTTAGTAGATAATATATACAATGTACTAATTATTATGATACCCGTTGAGAGCTCTTCCTTGGTGGAGTCTAACACTGGGAACATGCAGAACTTGAGAGTCAGTTGTCAAAAAATGCTATAGATATTCAGATATAGTTGCACAGAGACTGACAGGCAGTCACATAGACTCAAAAGAACAAAAGAACTTGGTGGCTTTTATAGTGCAATCAATATAACAATACTAGAACAGACAGGGAGGTAACGACACACACTAGTTATTCAGAATTGATAGGTGGTAACTACTATAGTTTAAATTGTTCTACACTACACATACAACTACGTATACTGTAGACATGTTCCACCATACCGCCGGCCAAGACCAATCGGTCTTACAGAGTCTTAGCTTGATTCTGTGTCTTAGTTGGTAGTATGAGGGCCAGCTTTGTCACAGGATGCTTGTAGGTTCCAGTCTGTGTCTTGACTGTAGCAACTCAAAAATAGTTGTGTTTTCCTAGATGGACTGCCACCACTCTGGCCAGGGGCCATCTGGCAGGCACTGTGTTGTCTTTTTGGAGAAGAACTAAGTCTCCTACTTGAGCATTACGGTTTGGGTGTTGCCACTTGTTGAGACGGTTTAGTGTGACTACATACTCAGTGGACCATCTTTTCCAGAAATGGCGCACACAGGTCCTGGCACAACTCCCAACGGCGAAGAATCTGAAGTTCTCTAGAATTGTAGGAGTGGCTAGCATCTGGTATAGACTCTAAGGGTCTCCCAATGAGAAATTGTCCTGGGGTGAGTATACGTCTATGCATCATCATAGTTCATGGGGACGAGTGGCCGACTGTTGAGACAAGATTCTATCTATGCCAATACTGTGCTCAATTCTTCAAAGGTCAACTTGACATCCTGAATTCATTACTTTCTTTAAGTGTGTCTTCATGCTTTTGACCCATAGACCACCGAAATGAGGTGAGCGTTGGGGTATGAATCTCCACTTGATGTTCTGAGTTGATAGGAAGTTGGCGATTGCTTCCTTGTGCTGTGGTTGTTCTAGGAATTGGTAGAGCTTAGAGATTTCATGTGATGCTCCAATGAAATTGGTGCCATTGTCACTCCAAATTAACACGGGTTTGCCTCTCCGAGAGATGAATCTTCTCAAGCACGCAAAGAAGGCTTCCGTGGTGAGATCTGAGACTAACTCAAAATGTACTGCTTTTATTGTCAAGGACACAAACAGGCATACATATGACAGTGAATTTACGCACGTGTCCGAGCTTTAGGAGCACTGGTCTGGCTCCGACTTTCTCAAAGACAGGACCGGGTGTCACACTTTCGATGGGAAGCTGTCCTAAGAGTTGAGGATGAGGCTTGGCTGAGGTGTGACGACACGTTACACACTGCCTAGTGATTGACCTGATGACTTTACGTCCTCCAATAGCATTTGGACAGCCAAGTGGATAGAAGTAAAAAACCAGCAAGCAGCAATCATAGATGCTCAGTACGTATCATGATGTGGGCTAGAGGATCCTTACCATGGAGGATGAGAGGATGTTGTACTTCATGATGTTGTCCACCTACTCATAATATCCTCTTTTGATCAAGAAAGGGATTCAAGGGTAAAAAGGACTGCTAGAACTTGATCTGTAACTAGTCAAACCTGTTTTGAATGTTCATGTATGTATATAAGCTGGGCCCTTGTTTAGTGATCATAAAGTTGTTGATATGCACTGTCATACTGCTAAAGTTGACTGTAATAGTAAAGTAGTTGCTAACTCTGTAGCTAACTGAGAAAGGGCTCAACATTAATTTTAGTTATAGTTATTTCCTGATCGCCCATTTTAGTATTAGTTTAGTTTTATTTATTTCCTAGTGGCCACTTTAGAACTAATTTAGTTTTAGTTTTGATATATGACAATTTCACTTTCCGTACTTCTTTGTTATTATTGTGATGCATAACTAAAATTATATATACTGAGTTCTCCACTTTATTAAATTTTAGTTATTCTGACATCAGGAGTAGCTTTCATCTCTTCAAGATGCAAGTCTATTATTGCTGGAAAAACACATGACAAGATGGTAAACTCATCCCCACTCAGCAATTAAGTAAACTTTGCAAAAGGATATAGCAAATCATGAATTGCTTTCAGATTTCTCCACTCAGACGCTACCAAGTCATCTAACCTATGTTCCTTTAGAACAATTTTAAGATACTCACCAGGTTTTATTTAGAAGAAGGGAGCCCAGGGATTCCCCCCCTTAAGGCAACCACATTATTTTGTGCTGATACATATAAGTAAACCATCATAATTAGACAAAATAAAACTGTACAATTAGAGTAGTATCCTCCTGTTTGATTGTGTGAAGATATCTAGTATTTCATCAAATTAAGTTCAGGTCCTTCGATTGCAATCCTCATTTAGCCGTGCTAAGTTGCTAGCTGTCTCATATTTAATTTTGAAGCCTTGTTTTTTTCATTTTCATTTTGCTAAAGGATCTAGTTGTTGTCCGTACAGGCAGTCTCAACATAATGTTAATCAAACTGAATGAAGATTCCCTTGCATGTATATGCTTCAAAAGAGTGTATCTCTTCGTAGAGCTGCTAAAAAGTGGGGCTTTTGGTGAGATTATTGGAAGCCACGAAAGCTTGCTTTTCTCTCTTCAATAAACTCGCCACTCAGAAATAAGTTTATCACCATTGAGCACGTTCAATGTTGTACCACCAAGGTCCACTTCCACTTCTTCACCATAACATCCAGCTAATACTGTAACTTCCTTCTTTCTATATGAGCTGAATGAGTGATGAGTTGAATCAGGTAGGATTGAATATTGATGTTGCTACAAGTATACTTACTTCCTTTTCAGAGAATCGATTTTTATGTTTTTGACCAATGGATCTATGTATGGAATAGCAACAGAACTACAGTAGTACTTACTGCTCATCCTGTAAATCTGCCACAGTGTTCTCCACTTTTTCACACCATTCATTTTCTTTAGTGACTGCAGCTGCTCTACAATGCTATCGAGACTGAATTATTTTCAGTCTCGAGAAAGCAGCAGTTTTTCTTTGTTTTAAGTTCCCATAAGATTCTGTACCTCATCCAAGAGAATGATCGATGCTACTCCAACATAGCTACAAAGAATTGCTTGAATTCCATATGCTTTTAGCATCACCAGATGCCTCGTAAAGCTGTTGGAGTGTGGTAATCAAGGCTGCAACACTCATGGAAAAGCTAGCGTGTGCTACTTAGTTTCAGGAAGATTTAAGACTGATTGCACTTCTTTGCTTTCTTTGGTGAATAAACATAATAATAAATAATTCCCAGTACCCGGGTACATAGGAATGGCACGGATGGCCCATACAAATATTCACGCGAATAACTCTGCAAAAACTGAGCGCTTGGCACTAAAAGGCTTCTTAAGTTACTGTTTAGCTCATTCTATTTCTAATGAGCCCAAAAAGATGGCCTAAAACCACCAAACTAAAATATGCCAAACCTCCAATTTTCTCCATCTTCTTCTTCTATCTTGGCACGACTTTTCTCAAAGAGCGCTCAAGCTGATTCTTGAACGAATATTCATGGTTTCTTTGTCTTCAGGTCCTTTTGGCATCATTTTTTTCATGCTCTCATTGAGTCACTAGATACAAGGGCAAAAGCGCCTTCTCTGTATAGCCGCCATTCATTTCTACACACATGCATAATTCATAACCTACTTGAAACTTCAAAATGACGACCTTTTCCAGATAGACAAGTGTGCGTTATTTGGAATCAGAATATTTGTGGCCTTCTGCTTTACCTGAAGATTTCTGGTTGTGCTAAACTCTCTGTACCATTTTAGTCTTCAATGTTTATGAGGTGAATACTTAGTTGCACTTATATATAGTTGTTACTATGAGAAGATGAGAAAAGCCAGTAGAATCTAAGAAACAGCCCAGCCTCCTGAGATGCCAAACTCATAAGGCTACCATGCTGATAGCATATATTACATAAGCTATAATTTCCATGCTGATAGTGTACAAGTAACTACCATATACACGCAAGCTCAAATGTTTCATAGAATTATGAAAAAATGAGAACAAACAAGTAAATGGAAATGTATTGAGACATAGGAATGGCCAAATCATAAAAAGAAAGCAAACAAGATATGGAATGGCTGTTTGAATGTGTGCAGAATTGTTCCTGTTGGGGCTGCATGTAGTACTCCTTTCCATGTTGAGTCCCTCATGTTTCCCATAGGAATAATTCTTTACAGCCATTCCTTCTTGTTTGCTTTCTTTTTACGATTTGGCCGTTCCTACATTTCCAATGTTTTTTTTTTACTTGTAAACATAGGAATAGCCAAATCGTGAGCAAACAATATAGGAATGGTTGTCAGATTGAGCAAGTTCATTCCTGTGTCTATAATGTCATTGAGCTCAGTAGGAATATGAACATATGTGACACAGTGAAATGAACTTGTTCAATCTGACTACCATTCCTACCTTGTTTGCTCATTTTTTTATGATTTGGCCATTCCTATGTTTGCATTACATTTTTAATGTTTTTTGTACTTGTTAACATTACCATACAATAATGTGTGATTAAAAAATAAGATACTAAACATTGTGCAACTTTAATGAGTTTGACTGGATGACCCAGGCCTTAACGGTGCAGAGAGGTGGCCCGTTGGCTACCGGTGGTGGAGGTGGTCCATCAACTAGCTGTGGTGTAGGAGTTGGTGGCCCGTTGGCTAGCGATGGTCGAGGTGGTTCTGGTGGTGCCGACAGTGGTAGAGTTGGTCGCCGTATATACGGCTTTGATGGTACACTTGACAGTGATGCTGCGTATAGGCACTATCTCTGCTCACCATGCATAGCTGATCCACCACCAAGTTTTGTTGTCGGCAGAGGTAGGGCTAACCTCTTCAATTTCTACAAGAGATACCCTTTGTATCTCAAATTTTGGATGACGTTGAATGAGTTAGACTTGTGGCCACACAGTCAATATTTGGAGAGGAAGGCACTCCAAACTCATGTTGGTGATCAGATGCGAGGGAAATTTTGCCTAAGTGTGTGATAGCAGTGGCGGATCCAGGGGGAGATCCAAGGGATCCATGGATCCCCCCTTTCAGTTGAGACCTCGCATTATAATTAACTGTGGAGACTGGAAAAGTGCTTGTTGGAACCCCCCTTTCAACTTAAAATTAACAAAAGCAACTCAAATTCTCACTAAATGGCAGTTATTTGTGAAAGATAATGTAGTTTCTGTCTCTTTCTCGCCGTTTTTTCGCCATTCAGGCCTTATTCTGGTAAAATTTTAGCTGCACGCACGCTAAAGGGGCGGGCTATACGACCGGAAGTGGGCGTGGCCAAGCAGAAATTTTTCGCGCGCTTGGCGCGCATTCAGTTGAACCCCCCTTTTCAAAATCCTAGATCTGCCACTGGATAGACATATATCATTCATAATTAAGTTTTGTGATACAACTGTACTAAACACTTGTCACATCACAGCATAGTATTACTCGATCTTCACTAAGGGTGGGTTGACTAGTTTGGCTTTCTTGTACAATGACTCATATGATACACTTGTCTTGGATAGGTTTAGAAGGTCTACAAATTCACCCCAGTGTGTTCATCCTTCATTTGGAACAAAGATAGAGATCCGATTCAGAAGCCGGAGGCAAAACAACAGTGAAAATAGCCGCTTTCAGTTCTGTAAATGTTGGTGAATTTAGCTTCAGACATTCTGGCAAAGAGATAAGTGGACTTCAACGACAGCAGGACAGAAAGTCATTGATTTCTACACAAGGCAGTGCATGGAGAATTTCACGCACATGCATGTACATCAGTATATGTTATGCTATGAATGGCACGGATGGCCCATTAGCGCAATACAAATATTCACGCGAATAACTCTGCAAAAACTGAGCGCTTGCCACTAAAAGGCTTCTCAAGCTACTATTTAGCTCATTCTCTTTCCAACAAGCCCAAAAACATGGTCTAAAACCATCGCTAAAGTACCAAACTAAAATATGCCAAACCTCCAATATTCTCCATCTTCTTCTTCTTCTTCTTCTTCTTCTATCATGGCTCAACTTTTCTCAAAGACTGTTCACTTTCAGAAGCTGATTCTTGAACGAATAAACTTGGTATCTTTGTCTTCATGTGCTTTTGGTATCGTTTTTCTGTGTCTCTCGTTAGGTGGCTAGATACACGGCGAAAAGCGCCTTCTCCGTATGGCAGCCATTCATTTCTACACTCATGCATAATTCATTAGCTACTTGAACATTTCAAAGTGACGACCCTTTTCCAGATATAAGTGTGCGTTATTTGGAATCTGAATATTCGCTGCCTGCCTGCTTTACCTGAAGATTTCTGGTTGTGCTGAGCTCTCTGTAATCTTTCAGTCTTCAATATTTAGGAGGTGAATACACGTATTATGTTGTTGTCATTATAAGAAGATGAGTAAAGCTAGTAAATTTTGTTAGATACACTCCAGCCTCCAGTGCTGAGATGCTTCACTTTACTGATAGCATACCAGTAGATTATACAAGCTATAATATTCATGCTGAAATATAGAGTACAAGTAACTACCGTATATATACACACAAACTCGAGCTCAAATGTGATTCAGAGAATTATGAAAAAATGAGAACAAAACAAGTAAAAAAAAACATTGGAAATGTAATGAGACATAGGAATGGCCAAATTGTAAGAAGAAAGCAAACAAGATGGAATGGCTGTTTGAGTGTGTAAAGAATTATTCCTATGGGCAACATGAGGGACTCAACATTGGAAGAGAGTACTACATGCAGCCCACACAGGAAGAATTCTGCACACACTCAAACAGCCATTCCATCTTGTTTGCTTTCTTTTTACAATTTGGCCATTCCTATGTCTCATTACATTTCCAATGTTTTTTTTCACTTGTTTATGTATAAATAGAATAGCTAGCTTTAATGTGTAGGATTTTGAGACTACAATTTCTACTACAATTATTCGGCTAATCAGCTGTGTTACATTGGCGTTGTTGGCANGCTCATCTTTTTATAGTATTCAACTCCTTAATATTGAATACTGAAAGGTTACAAAGAGTTCAGCACAACCAAAAAATTTAATCTTCAGGTAAAGCAATCAAGTAGCAAATATTTGGTTTCCAAATAACGCACACTTGGAAAAGGGTTGTCAACTAGCTTATGACTATGCACTAATGTATAAATGAATAGCTGCCATACATTGAAGGCGCTTTTGCAAAGAGAGACACAGAAAACCGATACCAAAAGCTCTGTGAAGACAAAAATACCAAGTTTATTCGTTCAACTTCTGAAAGTGAATGGTCTCTGAGGTACGGCATGAGAAGATAGAAGAAGAAAAAGAAGAAGATGGAGAAAATTGGAGGTTTGGCATATGCCATGTTTTGGTGCTCATTAGAAAGAGAATGAGCTTAATAGTTCCTTAAGAAGCCTTTTAGCGCCAAGCGCTCATTATATTTGCGTGAATATTTGTATTGCCCTAATGGGTCATCCGTGCCATTCCTGTGTACCCAGTACTACGGTACTGGGAATTAGAATGAGAGCCTACGTTTTCATGACAGTTGCAAAGCACTGTAACTAGAATTTATAGAGGGAGGAGGCACAAAGCTAGGGGGGTCTGGGGGCGTACTCCCTAAAAAATTTTGAGATTTGGATCTTGTGAGAGTGCCCCTAAGGCTATTTCTGATACAAAAACAATTAAGAATTATGTGTACCCTTTCTTCACTCTCCTTGTAAAAAAGACAGTGTCTGACTCGTACGGCCATCACTGACACAACACACAGCACACACAGCTGCTGTTGACCATATTTTCATTCTAGATAGTTCTGACATAGTCGCACAGTTCTCGTAATGGTCATCAGTTGTGTACGTGTATTGTGATCTCTAAGTTCAATATGTAAGCAAGCTTATATGATTGTGTATTTAGTAACAAGTCTCTAGCGTTAGCTAGGTAGCCAGCAAGAAATGAGGAGGCAGGCACCTCCTCTGCCTTATTGGTAGTTACGTCCCTAGCCTATGTATGTACAATGGTCATGATAATCTTAAGCTGATTGTCAACCTAAGGAGTTGGCAGATATTAATATTAGTGATATTCACTGCCAATCAAGAGACTCAGAACAACCAATTGTGTCTTGAAGGTAATGTTGTGATTTGCTAATTAGCTATACAGCCTGCATGAAATTTTTTTCAGTATGTTGTCAGAGACAATGCCAACATTGCTTGGTGATCCTTTCATGTCGGACATTGTTCATCAGACTCTAATGAAGAATCAGTAACTGATAGCTTTGATGAGTCGGATTCAGATTCTTGCTAGTATAATATTATGTTGTTATTTGTCATAATCATTGCCGGCATGCCTGGAGTCACTACTTCCTGCTGATGAAGACTTACTGGTCGAAACGCGTTCGGGAAGACTGAACCAGAAGACTGAAGAACACCCAACCCAAGGAGAACAGGAGGCGCCTGAAGGCCCAACGATAAATGATTATGTCGAGCAAAACGGCTACCAATGGTGGACAGGAAGCCGTCCAAAATTGCTCTAAACTGGAAAGTTTAACCATTATGATACCAGCTAATAGCCAGACTGAAGAGATGGTCAGCCAAAAGATGCTAAACAGACCTCAAAATCCACGGGAGCATCAGCCTGGTACAACTGCACCACCGCCCACTCCTGGCGACCCTTTACCAACAACTACAAATGACAGCCAAAATGAGAAAGAACAGCAGAACATTATCAAGCCCATTGAATCATCCATGGTACTAGGAGAAATGCCAAACTGGGCAGATGCTTCACCAAGTGTAGAAGATATGCAACCAGATAATTTCACTATACATCAAATGACACAAAACAGAGATATTAAACAAAAAGATTACACTCATGATGAAGGCGAAAACGGAGAACAAGAGACATCGAATGTATCAGAGAAACACCAGTGTCATAGAGAAGAAAGCATGGAACGTTACGAGTCTACTGATCACAGGGCAGCACACCAAGAACTCACTAGATGACTGGAGGAAATAAGTAAGCAAATTTACACAACTTTATTAATCTTAACTAAAGCTAACCACCACAAGAAATTCATGGAAAACTGCCTAATAACCAGAAAGCCACCAAAAGGCCTATCCATATGGTGCCAACCATATATTTACCATTCAAATACAGACGTTGAAATTGATTGGAACAAAATCCAAGAAGTAACCACAATGAAACTCATAGCACTTCTAGTAAGGCACTATAGAAATGTAATCAAGCAACAAAAACAAATAATCAACCAAATCCAGGATGAAATAAAAGAAATGCTACCAATCAGCACAAATAGTCAAAACTGATCACAGAATGGAACAAAATACACAGGAATGCACTGAACAAAGTAAAACCACTCAGAGAAAAACTAGAACGAAACAGACTCAAGAAACTCAAACTCTTATATTCATTTTAATTTTGTTTGTGAAAATGATATAAATTTATTGATAAAAAAATGTTTATTTTAATTGATGACAAACTGTTAAAGAAGCAAGAATAGAAACAAACACACGCAGCTCCCTCTCATGCCCAACCAACTAACCGCTAAAGCACTCAGGAAAATCAATCTATACCGATACTAAGGAGGCTGAATATCGGCACAGGCGCATGTAGTTCCCACCCATCCTGACTGTATCACGTAAATATATACTATGGATGGTACATGTTTTGATCTAGTAAGCCTGATATTTCCCCCCCATAATTATCTATCTTGTAGCATGTAATATTTTATAGGGTAGNTCACTTGCTGTTAAGGCAACAGGCTTTGACGCAGTTTCACTTGAACTGCCAGACTCAGATAAGCTTCCACTGGAACATGGAGGCACCTGAGATTTTTGCTGTGGAAATGCACAAGAGGGAGAGAGCATTTTATCGTCAATTGCTCATGGATTTAGTGGATGGATTCCTGTTTTTCGTTTAGCAAGGTAGGACATACATGCTTTAGAGAAGAAGACTTGAACACACCTACATCAAGTGGTTGCAACAAATGGGTCGTATGAGAGGGCAGACACAATATATAAACACTTACTCAATGCTAGCTCAATCAATGGGATGGATATATGCGAGGCATGACCATCTTGAATCAAGATTACAGGTCTTGTATATAGGTGGTATACTATCGAGGAAGAACTTGAACCACTCAAGATAGATGTCGCTATTGATCCACCCATTTTCACTATGGCAAAATAGGGTCATAGATAATATAGTACCCCTCTTTAAAATGCTAAGGTATACTTTGTTTACGTGGATAAACCATACATGGAGGCAATACAAATCCACTTGCAGACACACAAGAAAGCACAGTGTAAGTACCTCCTTTTTCTGCAGGGCTAATGCTGTACACATGGTGGCGGCCTAATTGGGCTACTATTTTTCTACTATCTTTACACCAGTTTCGTCGGTGTTATGAACTTGCATTAATTTCACAAGTAGCTTGAGTTAGCTGTAAACTGATCCTAACTTTCCAAAAAAATCACTGCATGATCTCTTCGTTAGAAGCAACTGCTCGACAGTAAGACAATGATTAGGGCATTCTCACAGAAAAATTTTGGGTGCCGTGATTTGAAACCCTGAAACCACCACCTGTTTCATTCTTAAAAGGATTGCTTCTCTTAATCTTGTCTACATACATGTATACAAGATGCATCACAGCCTCAGGTGTTAATCCATACCCCATGTCAGCCATTTTTATCAAATAGCTCGCTATTTCATCTTCTTCTTCTTTTGTCAAGACAGTGGGAGGACCAGGACGAGCGTCAATCTCAACAGTACCCACAACATGACGTCTAAGTGTGTCTACGGGTACGTTATATAAGCGAAAGGATTCTCTAAGGCCTTTTTCCTCTTTCACACCAAGGAAATTTGAAATTTGTTTGTATTGTGCATGCTCTTGTCCTTCGAACCCAATCTTGCTTAGTCAGCATATTAAAATTTTTAGGCCTTGAAGGTGACAACTTCCATGCAAATATTTCTGGAGAGTTTTGTTCAAATCCGTGCTGGTGTCTCATAATACCTACCTCTACTCTATAGAAATGAACGGCTGCCATACGGAGAAGGCGCTTTTCGTCTTGTATCTAGCGACTCAGCTAGAGATGAAAAGCTGATACAAAAAGCACGTGAAGACAAAGAAACCAAGCTTATTCGTTCAAGAATCAGCTTCTGAAAGCGAGCGATCTTTGAGAAAAGTCATTCCAAGATAGAAGAAAAAGAAGAAGATGGAGAAAATTGGAGGTTTGGCATAGTTTGTTACTTTAGCGATAGTTTTAGGCTATATTTTTAGGGTCAACAGAAAAAGAAAAGGCTAAATAGTAGCTTAAGAAGCCTTTTAGTGCCAAGCACTCAGTTTTTGCACAGTTATTTGCGTGAATATTTGTATTGCGCTAATGGGCCATCCGTGCCATTCCTATGTACCCAGTACTGTACTGGGAATAACAAAGTTAGTGGATAGCTATCAAATTGATTCCTCTCAATCAGTGTGCTGAATTTAATAGCAAGAGCGACAGTCTTATCCAACCCTTGGACTGACTACAATATTTTGCATATTGTTTGTTAGTGATTTGTTACATAAACAAAAGAATGTTACCATTGTTGTATTCAGCATAAGAAGGGCATTCAAATAATATACAAGTAAAAAAAACATTGGAAATGTAATGAGACACAGGAATGGCTAAATCGTAAAAAGAATGCAAACAAGATGGNTAGAAGAAAAAGAAGAAGATGGAGAAAATTGGAGGTTTGGCATAGTTTGTTACTTTAGCGATAGTTTTAGGCTATATTTTTAGGGTCAACAGAAAAAGAAAAGGCTAAATAGTAGCTTAAGAAGCCTTTTAGTGCCAAGCACTCAGTTTTTGCACAGTTATTTGCGTGAATATTTGTATTGCGCTAATGGGCCATCCGTGCCATTCCTATGTACCCAGTACTGTACTGGGAATAACAAAGTTAGTGGATAGCTATCAAATTGATTCCTCTCAATCAGTGTGCTGAATTTAATAGCAAGAGCGACAGTCTTATCCAACCCTTGGACTGACTACAATATTTTGCATATTGTTTGTTAGTGATTTGTTACATAAACAAAAGAATGTTACCATTGTTGTATTCAGCATAAGAAGGGCATTCAAATAATATACAAGTAAAAAAAACATTGGAAATGTAATGAGACACAGGAATGGCTAAATCGTAAAAAGAATGCAAACAAGATGGAATGGCTGTTAGAGTGTGTGCAGAATTCTTCCTGTATGGGCTTCATTTAACAATCTTCTTATTGAGTCTCTCATTTTGCCCACAGGAAGAATTCCTTACACACTCTAACAGCCATTCCATCTTGTTTGTGTTCTTTTTACGATTTAGCCGATTTCACAGCAGAGTCCTTGTCGTTACGGTCATCCATTTTGTTTAGGAATGTACGACTGGACTAACTGTCGACCTTTACCTGATGTTACTAACTTTCAGCCCCACCCGTACTCTGCTTCAGTGGAAGAAAGCGCATGCTCGAACATGCAGCTCATCTTTCCCGAGCGTTTCAAGTTTTACAGTGAAGAGAACTTATCAGAATTGGCAAAAGGCTATACCCCAGCTAATACTTCCAATGCAACAAAATGGGCTTTTAACGTGTTCAAACTTTGGAAGCAAGAAAGAAACAGACGATATCCTGACAACCCGGTTCCTGAGGATTTATTGACAAGCTGCAATCTGCTTCATCTCAACACTCACCTATCGCAGTTTGCTGTGGAAGCCAGAAAGGTTAGCGGAGAAATTTATCCACCATCTTCTATTCACCAACTACTCTGTGGGTTACTACGGTACATGAGAAACTTAACTCCTGGATACCCCAACTTTATGAATAAACACGACCCCCGATTTTGTCAGCACTTGATGCATTGTTTCACAAACTTCATTCTGATGGAGTCGGTGTTCAAGTAAAACACACTGAAGTTATCACAAAAAATGACGAAGAAAAATTATGGAGCTCTGGTGTTTTAGCCCTAACAAATCCTCTGTCACTACAAAATGCTGCCTTCTATGTTGTGGGGAAAATGTTCAGTTTGAGGGGAGGAGTTGAACACAGACGACTAAAACTGAGTCAGTTAGTGAGACATCATGACCCTGATTGCTATGTTTATCATGAGAATACATTAAAGACAAACGATGGATCCTACTTCGTGTAAAGGGTAATGTCGTCCCCATATACTCTTGCCCTGAAGGTGGTGAAAGATGCCCAGTCCATGTACTTGATACTTACCTCAGCAAGCTTCCCCCAAAGGCCATTGAATGTGACTTGTACGTCCTTTATCTCTAGTTCCTGTGGATCCATCTAAACCCTGGTATGCATCTATACCTGTTGGAAGAGATACTCTTCAGAATAAACTGAAAACAATATGTGAAGAAGCCGGCATTTAAGCAAACATCACATATACTATACACACATATTATACGAAAACGGAGTTCCTGAGAAGATTATTCAAGAATGCACTGGCCACCGATCTTTAGAAGCTCTTAGAAAGTATGAACGTACATCACAACATCAGCATCAAGCCTTTTCAAACGTTCTTTGTGCTCCCTCATCAAGCAATACATCATACAGTCAGTTTGTCGAAACAAAAAAGGTGAATTACTCGCAATCTCACACTATCCATGAAAATCATCCAATGATGCCTCTACCATCAAACTGTTCCTTTCAAAACTTACATGGATGCACCATCGATATTAATGCTGCTGGTCCAAGCTCCATACAACCACATCCACACAGTCAAAACACTTCCACATCTGTTACTGAACTTGACATTGACAAACTGTTTGCTTCCATTGATGTTGAAAGTTTATTATCCTAACTGCTTGCATGTATACATACCGGTATCCATTTTCCATATTAATCTCTTATTATAATAAATAAGGCTAGCTTACAGCTGTTCAGACTGATGCAAAGATAAGTTTTCATTGGTTCAGTAACAATAGCCTGGGGGAAGTATATTATTGCAATAAAATCCTTTTGCCCTCTGGGACATAATTATGGCTCATAAATACTGGCTGTAGAGTAGGAAACAAGGCTAATCAGGAAATATTTATGATTAAACCAGTATCCACGAAAAGGACTTTCTTTGTGCTGTCAAAGTTGGCTCAACAGGTTCTGGTTCTCTGGAAATCCTTTTCAAGCAAGTTAGTTTGGACGTACCTTAGAGAACAAACTGGCACTATTGTGGCTTCCCACTAGCACCCTCTATGAGTGCTTAGGAAAGTTTTGTGCATTTAGGCATTGCAACACAGTTAGTTTAGTCAGTTAGGAAGTACGTACGTACGTTAGAGAACAAAAATGGCACTATGATGGCTTCCCTTTAGCGCTCCCTATGAGTGTTGAGGAAAGTTTTTGTGAGTTTTAGGCCTTGGATGCAATTGGTAATCTGTCAGTTAGTGCCTCTGGGCAAATTTGAAGGTTTAATCTTGTTTGACTAGATTTTTATAGTGGCCAATATTTTGTATGGTGTCTATGGGACAGTCGGCCCATTCCTACTATACGTACTACTGTACGTATGATTGTGCCTATAGGACAGTCGTCGTCAGACAGAGTATATACGTACTACCATACGTATGATAAGTGACTTCTAGTACAAATTAAAGTGCTACAATATGACTTAAACTCACATATACTGCTAGAAACCATCAAACAGGATCCAGATAAGATCTGGAAAATTTTTTGTCCAGATTCTGAAATTTCAATGAGTTTAAAAAGCTTAGATCTAAGCCGCTTGATTAGGCCTAAGCTGGTCTAAGCTTAGATCTAAGCTTCATGATTAGGCCTAAGCAGGTCTAAGCTTAGGCCTAAGCTTCAATAATTAGGTCTAAGCTTAGACCTAAGCTTCATGATTAGGTCTAAGCTTAGGCCTAAGCTTCAAGATTTGGTCTAAGCTTAGGCCTAAGCTCGATTGATTAGGTCTAATCAAAGAGGCTTAGATCTAAGCCTTGAAAAGTGTTTGAAAACTTAGAATCCGGAAAAAAAATTTCCGGATCTTATCTGGATTCTGTTATCAAAGTAGCAGCATAAGTAAGCTGAAATCAAGTATCAACTTGATCAAGACTTGGTCCAGATTTATCTATTGAAAGTGAGAGATGAACAGCCAAACTCTTTGTAGGATCTGAATATGACAATACTATAGCTTTATAGTCAATAAAGAGAACAGTTTACAATAGCCAAACTCTTATCAGAGTCTCTAGTAGAACTCCTCTCAGAGTTACCAAACTTTTCACACCGCTGAGCATCTCTTCTCAGTCCAGTACGAGTGCCACTAGAATCTAGCAGACTTCCAATTAGAGTGCAGCTTAGTAGAAAATAACAGTCACAACTAGACTTAGTCTTCCAGACCAGCTGAAACATGATTGTCCTTTCTATTCTCTTGAATCTTCCAAGAAAGACTTTCATTTGACACAGAACTTAAGGCATCCACTTTTGATTTAAACAAAACCACTTTTAAAACTTAATTTTGGTATATGGAATGACCACTGAACTAGAGTCACTAAATGATACAATATAGCTCATATATAACAATTTTGCTTGCACTGCCTCAATCATTCATAATGCTACGATTGATTTCAATTAGAGAGCAGCTGTTCACATTGCCATGTAAGAATCCCACTGAGAGACCTATTCAACTGTCTCCAAATATATATTTGAATGATAATAATAATTATTACAAGTAGTAAAAATTTCAAAAAATAAGCAGTGTAGGAATGGGCAGTGCTGTGAAAAGTATTGGAACAAGGATTGTCTCAATTTCGGCACATGACTACTTCATTTTCATTTTTGATCCCTCATTGCTAATTGATTCAAAGAATGATCTGTATACTTGAATAGCTGATCAGTATGGATCACCAATCTTATCATTTGGCTAAAAAGTGGAACAAGCTATGGAAGGCAGGATTAAATTACTGGCCAAGACTTGGGTACACAAAATGAAGTAGTCATGTGCCGAAATTGAGACCATCCTTGTTCCAATACTTTTTACAGCACTGCCCATTCCTACACTGCTTATTTTTTGAAATTTTTACTACTTGTTCATTCACTTTTTTCAACACTACAGTGCAGGAGGAGACTATTAGAGACTGGTTAGTCCCTAGAAAAAGCTTGAGTTAATACTTATCTGAGTGGAAGCTACATTGTCTGCTAGGGTAGCTAATGCGCATGCGTATAAATGCCACGTGAATAATCAATGACCTTTGAACTCTAAAAGAAGATGGCTACATTGAAGTACATGAATTTATACTCTCAGTTTCAAAGCTTTCTAGGTTTTGTTTAAGCTTATTTGTGATGAAAACGAGTATCAAGGAATGTAGTACCTATGAAAAGAACTTACTTTGTACTGTCAAAGTTGGCTCAACGCATTCTGGTTCTCTGGAAATGCTTTTCAAGTAAGTCAGTTAGGAAGTAAGTACGTTAGCAGAACAAAAATGGCACTATGGTGGCTTCCCACCAGCTCTCTCTACGAGTGCAGAGAAAAGTTTCTGTGAGTTTTAGGCCTTGCATGCAGTTGATAATCTGTCAGTGAGAGCCTCTGAGTAAGTTTTAAAACTCAATTTGTTTGGCTAGATTTTTATGATCATAAACATTTTGTATTGTGTCTATGGGACATTCGGCCCATTCCTACTATACGTACTACCGTACGTATGATATAGCTCAAGCTGTAATGTTCTAAATTATAGTTAGACTTCAAAGTTCAGTCCCAGCTGGTATCAATGATTAAACCAATATTACCTAAGTGTCATAAACACTCTGGCTGCATCTTCAAAAAATAGCAAAATTTAATACATAGAACCTAAAATTTGCGAAAAAATGCCTGCAAATAGTAACATTAAGGTATCCAATTATACTTAAATATATGCAGTATAGGCCGTATTGCATTGCATGACCTATACTTGGACTGCATTGCCATTAAAAGTTATCCGAGGTTATCATCAAAGTATTCAAGACCACAGCGTATATAAATCCCAACACAACTGATAGATTTTCTGTGTCTTTATTCACAAGTGTATACATAATTATTATTAATGGCACTTTCCAAGTGACCCAGGAGGTATGCCATAGCACTCGCTTTTTTTAACGTGGTATCCCCCATGAGGCCTAGTCCACGAAAAACAAAACTAAGCCAGCCAGGAAAAAAAGTTAGCCAATAAAGGAGAAAGCATAAAAAGGGGAAAAAGCAAAGCAAGAAAAAAAAAGTAGGAGAGGACCAGTGAAAAAGATAGCCAATGTCAAAAAAATAAAAGCAAGCTATAGCTTGTTGAATCCGCTACCAATGTCTGCGCCATACACCATATAATTATGTGGTTGCAACTTGCCCGCTGTGTGTTAGTAGTATACATGCAACTTAATTTGAAGTACATTACCTAGCATACCTTGTGGTTGTTATTGAAGAGACTACCGGGAGTGCATGTGTGTGTGTGTGTGTGCATATCTACCACGTGCTGCTGCCTGCGACCTCCTACTGTGCTGCTTGCGATCCACTCGTGCACACATGCATTACATTAGGAAATTAAGTTGCATGTTACTAACACACCGTATACATACATACATACACAAGTATAATATTATAAGCAGTACCATATAATTGTGCTTTTTAGCGCAGCACTTTACTTAACATGCACATGCATCAACTCATACCACTTTCATTACGGCTCTCCTTTTTTGTGTTATCCCAAAAGGGTGAATCTTCGTGGTTATGATTGTCTGTTCCATGCAGGCAAATCCATATTTTGTTCAATCCTCCATGGGTGAATTTCCTACTTCTGTGTGCATGAGCATCTGTATCATTTAATTTAATCAGTTTTGTATACTGTACCAAATCATGCAAATTGTTATCTTACACACCTTCGTTCCATTAGAGTCTGTGCAGTCCAGTGTCAGCATTATTATATCATTTGTCAGAAAGATCTGACAACGTTCCAGACAATCCGATAATTCTTTAACTCATATAATTTCTCATGTATACAGGATCAACATTCTGACTCACACATATGCACACCAGGCTTAATTAACTCGATCTCTTACTCATTATGCTCACTCTCGTATGCACACCAGGCACAACTCTTACTTCTATCTGACACACATCCGCACACAAACACATAACAATTAAAAACAAAATTAATTTACATAAAACAATTCAGCATTATGTGAATAGATTAGCGACCTCGTGGTATGGATGACCTAGTCATGATACACAGTTCATTGATGCTATTGGAGTAAACACACAACTAAGCTATAGCAAATACTGGTTGCATGAAGACCTCCAAATGTAATCATAATATTACTGAACAACAACCAACAATTATGTTGGTAAGAAGCCTGGTGAAAGCTACATAGTGGTTGCATGGCTCTAACATTATAAACTATAGTCGTAACTTGTCCATCAATATAGGACATGAATGACACTTTTAACAAATACTACAGGATCTAAGATATGCTCTAATTTCACAATGTTACAATCTGAAACATTTTGAATAATGATTAAAACTTCTGTCCACATTACAATACCAAAATTTTCCCTCACAAGTTCACACATTACAACTCTCTTTGAAAAACACTTATACAATTACACAACTTTCCTAATGATAAATAACTATCATCTTTAGACAGTGTAAAGGTTGTCATATGACACAAGAATAATATTATAACGGTAACCCAAAGTAATAGAGTTCAACCATAAATTTGAGTGAGAAATTATCACATTGCAATCCAAACTTTAAAGTATCTTCTAATGAACACAGTCACGATTGCATGAACATAACACTAAAATCAGTGATAACAATATTGTAGGGAAATTACGTCGACCACGACCCAATGATGTTATATCCAAATATAACTAACAATATGTATAGAGATGTCTGGTGAATGGGCCACTCCATGCTTCAAGGAATATTAAACACCGGTCACATTGGGATTCTAATCATACTGTAACAGCATGCACAGTCATCATAACATAACCACCTACCACATGCACTTGGGATTACAAGTTCAGATTTTGGGGAGCACCAAAAATTTAAATAAATTTAGTACACAGTTATTGTTATATCACTAATACAGCATCAACCTTTAAAATCAAAAATAATTAAACAAAAATGAGCGACAAGTAGTTCCACACTTTACTTTTTAAGTTGAACAATCAAATTTGGGACCAGGGTAATAATATTATTATGTTGAAGGGTACAGGTTCATAGACCACCACATCTTATGATACTATTATTGGATAAATTGGACACACAGTTTCCTAAGTTGTCACAATTATTTTAAGTGCCACAATTACATTGTACAAGTCATGCAGTTTACACTTTCCAACTTTTTTCTGATATTAACACTAATAATTATATGTTTCTAATCACAGATAACTATCGGCTTCTTTAGACAGAGTTTTGTGACACAAGAACAATAATGAATTTATTAACAGGTAACCCAAAGTGCAGAGCTATACCACAATGATGAATTTGAAAGTAATTGACACATTGCAACCCAAACTTCAAAGTATCTTCTAACAATCATGATTGCACAAACACAACACAAAATCACACACACACACACACAGACAGTAAATTGGGATGACAATCTAGGGCAATTTCAAGTTTTGTTATGACCAACATAAAAATGTATAACAACAGCAATTGGTACTAAAATAATGTCACTGAAATATTAACGCATGCAGCAAGCTGCATGTGCAACACATTACAACACCATGAGTATAATTTATTACTATAATTATGTAATAGTCATGTTTTGACAGTCAGTTTTGGAACCACTTTGGAAGGTAGAGGTTGTGGGCGAGCAAATATTTTTTTGATAAGTTGGACTCCATAATTTCCTTATCACTAAACTATAAGTGTAAGTGTCAAATAATTACAATTACATAAATTTGTTTGATCAGACAAAAGAACATGATCTAGTTAATACCCCAACAATTAATTGGATTCATAGTAATTGTAAGACATATAGAGAGGTAGGAGTGTATCGTATGTCAGCAGCTACTAGGTTGAGTTAAATCGGTTGAATTAAATCGGTTTTGCTAGAATCCTCCAAGTCATTATTTATTCAAAAATTCAATATAATATTATTATGGATGATTAGTCAGTTATCAATTTCTAGATTTAACTGACCATTTTACAAGCTATTTGCACTTTTACAATCATACTTGGTGATTTCATTATAGTAAACATACTTGACTATACATACATGTCTGGTGCATGAGCCATTGCAGCTGCTTCAAGTAATAATTAACATTATGGGGATTCGACATAAAAGTCTTATGTACACCATCTCACGATGGTAACAACAATAACGGAACCACCTCACACATTAATTCACTAAATTGGGATGAAAATTTAGGATTCTGGGAAGCACCAAAATTTAACTGAACCACACAATGTCATGCAATTATTTCTACCAGTCATTAATACAATGTCACAATAATAACAAGTCGACTGACACGTACCTCATCTACTTCAAGTATTGCTTTGATCAATGTATATGTATGGGACAAGCCTGAGCATCAATTCTTTAATCAGCAATAGTTCTTTGTATAAAAAAATAGTGTGCAGCAAGTTTTTACTTCACCAGAACACCACAATTATAGACATAATTATAACAGTCTAATGCAACAATCAATTTTGGAAAAGTATACATGTTGGAGGAAACAGGTTTGTGGGCCACCATAGATATTATTGAATAAGTTGGACTCCACAATTTCTTTATCATAAAGTAAGCTAGAGGGCATGTCACAATTATTACATATTGTTCTATAGAAACAAGATTTTTCATCAGTGAAGTTTGTTGTATCTGAACAATAAAGGATGTGATCTAGTTACAATATAATGGTAATCGAAAGACGTAGAGTATTATTCTGGACCAGTCTAGCAAAACCCAATGGCATGAGCTGCTGATTCTGACTATATCTGGACATAACTCGGTATCACACACTACAGGCACTCATACCTCAAACTGTTAACATTTGGACGATGAGTCAGATATTTGCATCCAACTGCCTCACTGATAAATTTCCCATAATGGTTGTGCCAGTGGTTGATACTAAGTTTGAATGTTGTAGAGTCGATGTGAAGTAGTACCGTTGTACTAGCAATTTCATTGTACTTTTACATTGAATGGTCCATTCTTGGTGATTTCATTTTACCTGACAATACTGTACTGCATGTAGCTATGTTTGAACACTATTAATAGGTTATCCCATTGGACAGTGTAGTGTACCATCAGTGGTATATAGAGACTCAGGCTTTTCTGTGAGAAACCTGCATAATTATTTACAAGGGAAGATAAAAATGATTCAATAAACTAAAAGATAAAACATGTATCATAATTACTGCTTGTCAAGTTTTTTAACAAGCTTGCTACTGTAGCTAGAAAAATAACAGTGAGCAAAAGCATACCTGCAATGACCAATGTAGACAATTCTGTACCTGTTGTCTTCTCAGCTAATTGTTGTTGCTCCCTGGCAGAGTCAGTAGCTCCTCCACAAATTGTCAATGGGCATTCTTCCAAGCTGGCAGTAGTTTGACAAGGGTCGACAGCTTGACTT
Organism: Tethya wilhelma; assembly: GCA_964030475.1. Lineage (NCBI taxonomy): Eukaryota > Metazoa > Porifera > Demospongiae > Tethyida > Tethyidae > Tethya > Tethya wilhelma. The sequence continues at coordinate 1,442,090 of CAXIPT010000002.1, forward strand.
GAATCAGTGGCACTGACTGGAGTCGGTAACTGTGTGAGCTGGGCTAAGGCTAGCTGAGGTATAAAAGTTGTAAAAATTACTTCTCTTAGCAGCTCAGTTGTCTAGACTCTGTCTTCAAAGTTGAACTGTTGTCTGTTTGCATCTAGTTGAGCTTCAGAAGTTCCCGCGCACCCCCAGGCAATTTCGCNTAAATTGCCTGTTTACTGTCACCGTACTTCCTGTTTTTGAATTTGCCACTGTTATTTTCCCTTCTGTGTCACAAACTATGGTGAGTTGATCATCGCACATGCATGACCCATACAATGTTAGTATGAAAAGTGCCGTGTGTTTTTTAAATGCCTTTTTCCACAATGTCATGTACATGTAGGACCATTTCCAATAAATAAGTAACTGATTTATAGGTCTTGTTTTGTTGGCCTGACTCCATCGAAGTTTCTTCTGGTGTTCCAGGGAATCTACTCAAAATAAATGGTGCACACTGAAAGATGTGTGGCATAAAGAAGGCTTCTTTTCCAGGTTCACTGAAGAATGAAAGAATAGTAGCTCTATTACAATCAAACTAGAGTCTCTCTCAAATCTATAATGCTCCATGTTGCTTTTACACCCTCTTATGACGAACTCAATATAGTATCCATATTTATTGTTTTAATTGCCCACTGTGGTGAATATAGGGGTTACAAAAGCAAATATAACAAGTAGTAAAAATTTATAAAAATGAGAAGTGTAGGAATGGGCAGTGCGGTAAAAAGCAATGAAACAAGGCAAGTCTCTGAATTTCGGCACATGACTACTTCATTTTCATGAGTGAATTGCAAATTTGAATTCCATCATTATAAATGTCGGTCGTTTGGCTCATGAGTCAATGCAACGGCAATCATGCACTTGACCAATTTGGATGAAGTAACAAGCATTTACAATGTAGATACACAAAGAATAGGGCACAAAAAATGAAGTAGTCATGTGCCGAAATTCAGAGACTTGCCTTGTTTCATTGCTTTTTACCGCACTGCCCATTCCTACACTTCTCATTTTTAAAAAATTTTTACTACTTGTTCATTCACTTTTTTAAACACCAAGGTGCTCAATTGCATGGAGACAATCACACAGCAGAGACAGACTAGTCAGTCTCTAAAAGGTGTACATGCGCATGCGCATTATAGGCATGCAAACCACGTGGTCTATTGATGACCTTTACCAACATCAAAATGGCTAAATAAAAAGTACAGTATTTATATCGAGAGTTTCAAAGCTGCCTAGATTTTGTTTGCTGCGTTTTCGCCAGCAAACGAGTCGAAAAGGACGTACTACAGATGAAATGAAGTCCCACTATATGGTTAAAGTTGGCTCAATGCCTTTTGTTTGTCTGAAAATCGCGTTCAAGTAAGTCAGTTAGGAAGGAAGGAAGGAAGGAAGAAAGAAAGGAAGGAGAACAAAATTGCACTCTTGTGGCTTCTCGCGAGCGCTCTCTCCAGAGTGCTCTAGAAACTTTCTACCAGTCTTCTTGGTTAATACAGTAAGCTAACTGTCTGTGGGAGGCTATTAAATGCATTTAAAGGCTTAGCTTTCTTTCCCTGAAAGTTTATAAGCATAAACATTTTGTATTGTGTCAATGGGACAGTTGGCCCATTCCTACTATACGTACTACCGTACGTATGATACAACTGCAACATTTTACTTCTTTCTTTTAATCTGTGCAAGAATGGACAGTGTATGTTGTGACAAAATTCAATTATTACTTTTGCAATAAATTCGAGTATTTGCGGCGCGTGCATGCAACAGCAGAACAGGTTTTTACTCATTGTATGGTAAGTATAGCTATTATACTTGCTGTATTGTAAGTATTAAGACTTGGTAAAGGTTCCAAAAGCAGCCTGCACAATTTTGCCCTAGTATATATGAGGCTTTTTGCCATGGCAATTATAGGTGGTTTCACGACGAGATTTTTTCAGGACAAGTCACTCCACTGCTATACACACCATTTTGGCTGTTCAAACTAAAGGCATCGTTTTAATACTCCACATATAAACTAAAAACAACTTGCAAGACAACTAATGAACTATTAATTAGCTATAGTGCCTTGCAAATAAATTTGTACACGGCATATACTACTTCTGGTCTGTAGGGTGGGATGACTGTAAACTCCATGGCTTCTAATGTGTACTTTGGACAAGTATGGGCATGTGGATACACAGATTGGAACCAGATGACCTACAAATCTCTACTTTATATACTCAGCATTGTGTCAACAATAAGTAATCAGGGGTGTAGCCAGGATTTTAGAAAAGGGGGAGCAATGAAAATGCTGCGAGTGAATCGCGCTGGAAAGGTTATTCAACCAGAAACCACACCCACTTAATTAGCTAACTTTCACGCGCTCGCTAGATCGAACACTCTCTAAAGCCTTGTAGCAACAAAAAGAAAACTTCTAATAGTTGTTTTGGATTGAGTTCTGGCCAAAGATGACTGCTTTACGTGTTGCTACTAAGTAAGTGGACAAAAAATTATTACACACTAAAAAATAGTGCATTATAAAACCTACGCGTAACTTTTGCGAGACAAAAAAAAAAGGGGGGTGCAAATGCCACTGGTAATTAAAAGATCTCCTGTGCATACAGTTTCACAATCTTTTCACTCTATGCACGCAAATTAGCTGGCAATTACTAGCTGTATAGCCTGTATGGAGATGGATAGACACAAATGATATTGCATGTAGTATGATGTCTCACAGTGACGTTCATTACTATTAGTTAGGCCTAGGCCGAGGAATGGAACTAGCATTCATGTTAAGCTTTCAAAATTGTGTACACTGACAAAATACATATCTATATGCTATATCACGAGCATGCAAACTGAACTACGAGCACTGAAAAAAAAAAAAACGAGTTTCACCATAGATACAACCACAATTTTGTCAAAGATATAATTACACAATGTCAGCACAGAATTTTTGCTAACCATCAATCCTTAGGCTTGCAGTGACACAGTCCAGAGCCATTTGTTTGTAAGTGTGAGGGGCAACTTGGAAACATTCTGGCTGCTTCGAGATTACAAACACACCGGCTATCAAGTTCAGGGTTGCTCAACATAGCCTGGGTGGACATAAAGAAAGAAGAGTGACTTAGTCAACCGATTTCAAAATTTCAAGCAGCAAGTGTTTGTTTTCCCTGTTCTTTTGGTTGCTTTTTCAGCTTCTTATGCTTGGATGTATAGAAAGTTATTCAATTTTTTCTACCGGCATTCTCAAACCAGATGGACTTTAGCGCTGGGCCATGCAGGATGAGTAGATAATTAAGACATACAAACTGTCGGGTCAATGCCAACAAATAGTGGAAACATATACAGTACAGTGGACACACATTAGAGCTGACAATGATAATGTCCTCATGGCAATTTTCTCATATACACAGAAGCTGCCTTTAGATGTTACTGTGCAGCTAGAAGTGCTAAATGTAAGGGAGAAAGCTTTCAAGTCTCGATATTTTGCTTACTGCAGCAGCACGAGCTTGATTTCAAGTAAATTCTGACACTACTGCTTTTTGTAAGCCAGTGCATAATATACTAAACCATGCAATTGTTGATCAATGTATATGAATACTAGGCAACAGAACAGAATTCTTCCATACATTTCCTCCGATGACGAGGTAATAATTTTCACTCTATATACTAGGGTGGAATGGTACTGTTATAAGTGTATCTCTGGAGGCTGACTGTTAATAGAGATCACTGAATGAGAGAGACACTTAAAACAGACCACCTAACACAATGAAGGCACCGCTGGTGCACAAGCCTCGGCACACTTAGCTAGCTAATGCACTTATACACATATGCAATGAAAAAGAGTGTATGATCGAATAGATAAATAAGTACTCAGCCTCAGTATCAAGAAAACTGATTCTAAAAATCACGCATTACCAACCCTTGTTTGTCTTTCCAAGGAACACTGAATATCAGCAGCAGCAACATAGATTGGACCTGAGTCTCTCAGTACTGGAGTGAGTCACTGGCCTGACCAGCTGATGGAGCTAGGCTATTGTCCAGCCACACTGAGACAGACTGAAAATCTATACTATCATCATGTTAATACATCTACTTACATAGAAAGCAGGCCAGCCCCTGTCTGTCTTTCCAAGGAACACTGACTAACAGCAGCAGCAGCATAGAGCAGCAGCATGCAGTAACAGCATCACTGAATTTAACACAAATTCTAAATAACGCACACTAAATCAATAGGCGTGGCCTCGAAGCTAAGCGCTAAAAAGAGTACAAAAGCCTCAAATCTCAGCAACAACAGCATTTTGGGCAGCAAAAAATGTAATTTTACAAGATCATTCAGATTTATGAACGTAAGTGCCATCAATTTTATCGCTAGAGCTGCCTTTCTTGAGATTTCGATGGGACAGACAGACAGACAGACGGACAAAACGACTACCATAATCCTCTGCACGTGCTACGCACGCGCCGAGGCTTAATGAGGTTAATGAACAGAACTGAGTTAATCGTATAATTTGATGTCATTAAAATATTAGCNTTCTACATTGCCTACAGAGCCAATGCTAGAACGTTCAGGTGTGTTTAGATTTTAGCTATCCTGTCATAAAACTTTATATAAAAATTTATGTTTGTTGAAGGAGTGTATACAGTGGATGACTACTCACCCGAAGAGAAGATGTTTGTTTGTGAGTATGCCACCTTTGATGCACTGTGTAAGGGTCTAAGGAAGCCATGTGTTTGCCAAGCAACTTCATGGACATTTGATAGAACACAACATCTTCAGGTTGTATATACCGTATAGCGGGAAATTTTCGTGAGGGAAAAATTTCGTTCTTTTCGTTCCAGACAGCATGAAAACGAAAATTTTGCCCACGAAAATCTGAAATTTTTAAAANCGTAAAAAGAACGCAAACAAGATGGAATGGCTGTTAGAGTGTGTAGGGAATTCTTCCTGTGGGCAAAATTAGAGACTCAATAAGGAGATTGCTAAATGCAGCCCATACAGGAAGAATTCTCCACACACTCTAACAGCCATTCCATCTTGTTTGCGTTCTTTTTACAATTTAGCCATTCCTGTGTCTCATTACATTTCCAATGTTTTTTTTTTACTTGTAACTATTATATTACCAGGACCACACTCCAACTTGTCTTGCAATAAATCATCATCTAGCACTGATAACACTGATGGCGGAATGCCAACGAATGGGAAAAGTTGATAAAGTTCCCCATGGATGCAACAAGGCGCTTATGCTTGGCCTCAAAACGCATACTCCAGTGCCTCACAATTGGTCCCACACTGAATGTAAACAAAAAAAATGGTTAAATATAACAAGTACAGACTCTTAACTCACTTCTCAATGTATCTTGGCACATGCAACAGGTAGGAATAAGAGTCTCCTGGGTATAGAGTAATAAAGGTAGAGAGGTTGGATTCAATAAGCACTTGTAATCTCTGTGTAAACATCTAATTAGCCTACCACTTAATGAAAGTGTTGTACATCCATTAGCCAAGAAGAATGACTCCACTACTGGCCTTGATGTCACCGAATAGCCATAGTCGAAATTGTCGATTGCAGAGTTGAGTTGGTAAATAGTCAGGAGCACCAACTAGTCATTTACCAACAATCCTACTAGTTTACAGTCAATCCAATTTATAGTAGCAGGATTTACAGAGCATCTTATTCCATCATCAACTATGGCCGCCTTGTCACTGTCTTTGATGTGAGGTTTGACCTCAGTGAACAGTTCACCAAGTGAGGTTGAGTCAGTATCTTAGTACCTTGGACCCAGATACGCACACGTCAAGCTGCAGCCATAGCTTTTGTTGACTTGATCGAACAGGAATGCCATGAGGTATGCTAGCTCTGGCCACGATCATGACCACATGAAGTACATATTTTGCACCTGTGAATATTATTTTTGACCTTCGCATGTATCATGTAAAATGCGAGTCAGTCGGGTAACTGGAACAAGGTATTTATTCGAAGTGGCCAAAGTAATAAATTAGAAATGTAATAAGACATAGGAATGGCCAAATTATAGAAAAAGTGAGCAAACAAGATAGCAATGGTTGTGAGTTAACTGCCAGCTAGGAGTTTATATCTATATGTCTCAGTAGTGTTCATCCCTAGCCAAGTGGAAACAAGAATAATTAAACTCCTAGTTTTCTTTTTTCCTGAATGTTAATGAGGTACGCTATAGCTAGCATTTGTACATGCTTCACTGTAAACTGTCTAAGGCAATGATAGCCTCGTTCCCAGGCTCCTCCTTCGCGAATATTTTCTTCGAAAATAAGGAAGGAGAGAGCCTGGTACCAGTAGTCACGTGAGTGACGTACTGTTTTACGTAATTCAAGTTAGTTAGCAAGAGAAAGTTTCCTGGGAGCGACCGCGAACAGAACAGAACAAAAGAATGCTTGAAAAAAACTACCATTTGCTTGTTCAAAGTCATTTCTTGTGTGCCAAGAGTTAAGATGTACTTCCCAAACAGCGTTTGTGATCGTCGCTTTTGTTTTGTACCTTGGTTTGGTCAGACTGAAAGATCGAGACTGGACACAGAACCAAAAATGCTGATTCAGAGAGACTGCCATTTATCTGTTGCTTCTTGGACTATCTTTGGAGACTACTGGCTGCTTTTTTCTTGTCTATTCCCATCGTCTTATACGTCTAGCTCTCTCAGAGCTCGTAGATACGCAAAAATTTTTGCCAACATCAACTGACTGGAACACGTGCGTGACGCATTTTAGATAAAGCGCGTAATGCTGAGTAGGCTCATGTCTACCAGACGTCTACCCTGTACGTCACTCACGTGACTACTGGTACCAGGCTCTCTCCTTCCTTATTTTCGAAGAAAATATTCGCGAAGGAGGAGCCTGGGAACGAGGCTAAGGCAATAATAGAGTGCAAAATGTTTCTTTTTTTGAAATATATTGTCTGTGTGGAAAGGGTCGTCAATTTGATATTTCCTAGTCGCAAATGAATAATTCACGAGTATAATGGTACCATATGGAGAAAGTGCTTTTTGTCTAACAATTAAAAGGAGAGACATGAAAAACTGATGCCCAGAGTGACTGAAGACAAGTTTATTCATTCATGAATCAGCTTCTGAAAGTGAGTGGTCTCTAAGGAAAGTCTTGCCACACAGCCGTTTAAATACATGATTTAGTTTAAGCAGGAAGAGAGAACATAAATATTTAAATCACATCCTGCCTTGGTAATGTGTTTTGTCACTATAATAACTGTGGAATGCAAGCTATGCAAGTGCTTTCAAAGGTCACTATGAAAGTTCAGTCAGTGAAAGTTCGATTGATCCACATGGTTAGGAGACCTTATCTATGGCTATGTTTGACGTCAAAGATTTTATGGCCATATCTCCGCCATTTTGAACTAAACTGATACTGATTTTGACGAAAATATTTCGTTTTGTTTAATTAAATACAAACGGTATCCCGGAACCTTAAGGCAGTTGGACTGTATTTTACAGGATTGTTTAAACTTATAGTACTATAAAAAGCCCAAAGATGCATGTGTGTTTGTAATCATTGATAACTTGTATCATGTCCTTTTTTCCTGGAAGAAATGACCCTCTAAACAGTATCTTAAATTGCTAAAATAACAGCCTTCATACTGGGGGTACGACTGAGTTAGGGACACTGGGTCACAGGACGAACTTGAATGTAAAGCTGTATGCTTGTATGCATGTGTGTGTGTGTGTGTGTGTGACTACTTAGAAGCTAGTTTCCTCATCTTAATAGCAAAATATTCAAGCATTGTATGTTCTAGACGTTCCACTAGTATTAATTGGGTCAGGAATGCTTTGGTATAGGCCCTCCCTAAAGCATTAAAATATGGGTGAATTGACTCTTCGGATCTCCTTGTTCCCCCATCATAGCAAAGCCCATTTTTCACACTTTGACCAATGGAACAAAATGATCCTCCAAAAAGTGCATTTTTGGTATAGGTGAAACACAATCAAGGAGGCACAAGCCGTTATGTACTACAAGCTGGTATCTACTCCAAAGCAATGTAAAAGAAAAAGAAAATCCCAAATGTTGTTGTAAAGTAAAGGAAAGCATTCGTATTCACACTTGAAAACAAAGATGATGTATAGTTCCAAAAGCATGTCTTCTCTGTAAATCTGACACTGAAGATGCACTCCAATCCTTTCAGAAGCATTTGGGAACTTCTCACAATAGATAGCCATGTATGTCACGTGAGATTGGCGACCAGGCTCCCCCCTTTCCTTTCCGTACTATCTGAGAGGGGGGAGCCTGGGAACGAGGCTAGACAGGTTGTCTTAGCTGGGATCATCATGACAGCTGCCCGAGTGGATGCATAGCATACTGCACAGGGAGCATTATGACGATGACCACCTTGTAAGGGAACAACATATTCAGTTCCAACCAAATAGCTGTGGTCTCTCACTCCACTAGCAAATGTTGGGGTGTATTCTGGGTCTTCTGGCATACAGAGATAGTTTGCAGCACCTCCATGTTGAGTATAAGGACTCCCTCCAGCTCTTCCTTGGTAAATCAGTTCAGTTCCTGATGGGCAGGAGCTCTTCCCCCACCTGGTGTATGTGACTCCAGCGGTGATGGGACCAGGTGGACCTTGTTCTCCAGTAGCTCCTTGTGGTCCAGGTGGTCCCTGTGGTCCAGGGGCTCCATCTCTTCCATCACGACCATCTCGTCCTCTCAGAATCTCAATGTAGGGAGCAGTGTTGACATTATTTAGTGAAAAATTGCTGTCATTCACTGGCACACCTGTAGTGAAGATGAATTTTGGTGGTGTTCACCATTAGGATAGCATGTTGCTTCGACTAACCTTGTATTAGAACCAAACTGTAGATGAGAAGGATTGCAAATTTGAACACTTTCATCATTTTGTTTTAAGCAATCAACCTTCTTCCTCTCTCAATTTAACCAATCTGCTTGTTGTTTATAAGAAGAGAGTCTTTTACTCACCCTAGTTCTGCCCGTACATTGTTAAGTCCTGATGTTGTTTTTATACCGTTCCCAATCATGCATCTTAATTCCTTAGTAAATACCTTGCTAGTAGTGTACATGTATGCTTACTTAATCACAAAGTATGTGGGATGGTACAGTACACGTGGTACATGTATGTGTGGAAAGCAGTCTCAGAAACAGTGCCATGATTGTTTGTTCTAAGAGGTCTAATATTATATATAGTTATGTATTACCTTGTCATTAATTCATTTTGTTCTTTGTGGTGTGATCTATGTGAACATGTACATAATGTCTAATCTAGAGGTCATGTTAGTACCTTGGAGAAATAGGTATGGAGACAGAATTCTAGAGTGTCTACAAGTAACAATGTCCATTGACCTTCATTAAGGTAGTTTCAGTTATCTGCGCCTTACTAATTAATGTAATTGGTGTAGCTAATTATGTTACAGACCAGAGGATTCACAACAAATGTTTTCACTAATAATACAACTATGGTTAAAATCTGGTTATGCTACATACTCAGGGACAGCTATATTTGTCCCATATGGCATCCATATAGATGTACACATATAGGTATGTGGCGCTCTCTCACGGAAGTGATTTTAGTTGGTCCAAAATCAATTTTGAATGGTCATGTATAATATTATGTCATCGGAATGTAATTATTTCACATAATTCCAAACATCTCAGTTCATTGCTAACGTCCATGTGTCTGATTTCACCAAATAAAGCGCTCGAAAGCCAAGGATTAAAAGTGGAGGGGAGGCAAAAAAGAGGCTTAATAGCTCAAGAAGCAAACATACTCAAGTTCCAGAAGCGTTGCATAGGCAATGAATGGAGTTGAGAATGCGCTGATGCTTGTTCCCAGGCTCAAAACTTCTCGTGGTGATGCAAACTTTATTGCTACTGACTGTCTTTGAAATAAATGTGAAGTGCTTACCATCTGCTGCTGTTGTGAGGAGTCCAAGCTGCCATCAGCCTGGCATTTTTGTCCAAAACTGCCGTATTCCATGCAAACTTGTACCCATAGTTAATTTTTGTGCGTACTTGTGATCTGCTTGTGGCTTCATTACGTAATGTAATTTTGAGTTTACTTCCGCTTCCGTGAGAGAGCACCTTTAGTATTACGTACAATACTAACAAATATTTAGAGTCTGTTGCTAATCTAAAGAGTCATTATGACAAGTCATTGTTGTGTTAATCAATGTGAAACTTCAATTTATTTAGTGCACACAACACAATTCAGTTCTTTCTGAGCGTCATATGGAGGACATGACATTCCATTGCAGGCAGCTTCAACATGATGGAACAGAGCACCAAGTGTACCAGCAGCACTTCCTGGGATGGAGTCTTGGTCTTTGTCAACACATTCAAACATTGTACGATGAAAACCACGATATTCTGCCATGAGGTAGCCATAGTACTCCCTGGTCCAGGATTGAGGACAGGTGGTTCTAGCTGGGATCATTATGACAGCTGCCCGAGTGGATGCTAAGCATACTGCACAGGGGACATTGTGACTATTTTTACTATTTTGTATTGGAGCTTGATACTCAGCTCCATAGACATAGCTGTGGTCTCTCACTCCACTTTGGAATGGAAGCGTGTACTCTGGGTCTAGAGGCATACAAAGGTAGTTTGTTGCACCTCCTTGATCATTGTACCAACTCCCTCCAGCTTTTCCTTGGTAAACCAGTTCAGTTCCTGATGGGCAGGAACTCTTCCCCCACCTGGTGTATGTGACTCCAGCGGTGATGGGACCAGGTGGACCTTGTTCTCCAGTAGCTCCTTGTGGTCCAGGTGGTCCCTGTTCTCCTTGAGGACCTGGTACTCCTGTATTTGGCCCAGGTAGACCATGTGGTCCCTGTGGTCCAGGGGCTCCATCTCTTCCATCACGACCATCTCGTCCTCTCAGTATCTCAATGTAGGGAGACGTGTTAGCACTTGTCAGAGAAAGATTAGTTTCATTCACAGGTGATGCTGCACATGTAAAAAAATTTCATAGTAATTATAATTTTATACTTTAGTATAATTTATCAAAAATCTTTTCTCACAATTTATCATTGCTGCACTGCAAAGCAAGATTGTTAAAAATGCTGACACTGCCATATTCTTCTTGCTGTTGATCTTGTTCTCTTTGCCAATTCTCCAGCTAGTTGAATATTTTGCCTTCAAAAATTTGGTTTGCCTAGTGCCCTAGTCTGGGTCTTTTTATATGCTTACGGTGTTTACTGTTGGTGTGAAGATGTGACTTGCATGGGCTGACATAAAATGATGTCATGAAACTCGAATGGCCTGCAGTAAACTCTACTCCTGGAAACATCTGGAACACATTTTTATTGTTGTTGTGGTGAGAAAAACCACTGTGTTTCTTTAATTACAAATATATAACAGTTTACAAGATTTTCTACATGTGAATGACTGATTTATGTATGTATCATAAGCAAAGCCTTTATGTTTATTGGCAATAAAAGGTTCTATAATATTCATGTACATTTAAAGTGTGCATCTACAAAGCAAGTTTGTAATTCATCCTTATGTTATCAATTTTGTGATCTATTTAGTGCACACCACACAGTTCAGTTCCTTCTCAGTGTCACTGTATGGAGGACATGGCATCCATTACAGCTAGCTTCAACGTAATAGAACAGGGGACCATCAGCACTTCCTGACATGATCTGTGTGTGTTGCCGGAAACTTAGTAAAATCTGCCAATCATAGAGTTTTTGATTGACAATCCACCAAGTTTTATTCCTGACAATATTTTGTGCTATATAGTAGACTCTATGTCATTAATTGAATTTCATAATCTCCAATATAGAAGTTCTGAATGGTTAATGCTTAGAAAGATAGCTATGGCCAAATAATTCCAGAGTATCTACAAGTAACCATGTCATTAAGGTAGTATCAGTTATCCGAGTGCACTTTCCAGTACTTGGTGAGTAATATGACTTACGAGTTGCAAGCAAATGCTTTTCTTTTTACTAGTAAAACATTATTAAGACAACAACTATGGTTCTAGTTTAATTGCTACATACATGTACAGTATACAATGATATAGTTAAGTGTTCCATATATATGACATCCACATAATATACATGTATACGTTAATATTATAATACCGACAAATATTTAGAGTCCTTTGCTAATCTAAAGGAGTCACTGATTTAAGCCATTTTGTTTGAATGTGAAGCTTAAATCTTATTTAGTGCACACCACACAATTCAGTTCCTTCTGAGGGTCATATGGAGGACATGGCATTCCATTGCAGGCAGCTTCAACATGATAAAACAGAGCACCATCTCTATCAGCAGAACTTCCTGAAATGGACTGCTGGTCTTTGTCAATACATTCAAACATTGTACGTTGATAGATGCGGCGAGATGACATGAGGTAGCCATAGTACTCCCTGGTCCAGGATTGAGGACAGGTGGTCTTAGCTGGGATCATCATGACAGCTGCCCGAGTGGATGCATAGCATACTGCGCAGGGGACATTGTGATTATGGCTACCTTGTAGTGGACTTTCGTACTCAGTTCCATACACATAGCTGTTGCCACTCACTCCACTTGTGAATGGAAGAGTGTACTCTGGGTCTAGAGGCATACAGAGGTAGTTTGCACCACCTCCAGTATGACTCAACCAACTCCCTCCAGCTTTTCCTTGGTAAACTAGTTCAGTTCCTGTTGGGCAGGAGCTCTTCCCCCACCTGGTGTATGTGACTCCAGCGATGATGGGACCAGGTGGACCTTGTTCTCCAGTAGCTCCTTGCAGCCCAGGTGGTCCCTGTTCTCCTTGAGGACCTGGTACTCCTGTATTTGGCCCAGGTAGACCACGTGGTCCCTGTGGTCCAGGGGCTCCATCTCTTCCATCACGACCATCTCGTCCTCTCAGAATCTCAATGTACGTGTTAGCACTTGTCAGAGAAAGATTGGTATCATTCACAGGTGATGCTGTGTAAATATTTCGTAGTAATTTTGTACTTAACAGTCAATTGTCAATAATCTTTTCTTACCATTTAGCATTGTCACACTGCAAAACAGGAGTGTTAAAACTGCTGACAATACCATTCTTCTTGCTGTTGAACTTGTCTTTTTGTCGATTCTCCAGTTGAACGTTTTGTTTCCTTCAATGGTTCGTTTCACTAGTGCCAAAAACTTGGGTCTTATTTATAGTGTGAGGGTGTTTATGGTTGATTGTGACTGATGTAAATATGTGATGTCATGAACAAACTCTAATGGCTTGCTGTAAACTCTACTCTTGGCAACATGCAGCTGGAACACATTTTCATTGTTGTTGTGGTAGACAAAACCACTGTGTTTCTATAATTACGATTATTTACTTTATTACCTCTAGGTAATTCATATATATGTACCATATAAAATTAGCTTTTTGTATATAATAGTAAAATTAATTATAATATCAATCCCTACATCTAAAAGTTCATTTAAAATTGTGTACAACTTATATAGGTGAATTTTTTCTGTAGGAGTTTATTGTCTTATTCTTTAATAGGATCTCTTCAATTTCTGATCTATTTAGTGCATACCACACAGTTCAGTTCTTTCTCAGGGTCATATGGAGGACATGGCATTCCATAGCAGCTAGCTTCAACATGATAAAACAGAACACCATTTATATCAGGGGCACTTCCTGGAATGGAGTCTTGGTCTTTATCAACACATTCAAACATTGTACGTGACCGAGGGTCATTGGATGTTCCTCTATATGATGACATGAGGTAGCCATAGTACTCCCTGGTCCAGGATTGAGGACAGGTGGTCTTAGCTGGGATCATCATGACAGCTGCCCGAGTGGATGCATAGCATACTGCACAAGGGACATTGTGATTGTGACTTCCTTGTATTGGGCCTTCATACTCAGCTCCAAACACATAGCTTTGGTCTCTAACTCCATTGACTGATCTCAGAGTGTACTCTGGGTCTAGAGGCATACAGAGGTAGTTGGCTCCACCTCCTCTATGAGTGTAATGACTCCCTCCAGCTCTTCCTTCGTAAAGCAGTTCAGTTCCTGGTGGGCAGGTCGTCTTTCCCCACCTGGTGTATGTGACTCCAGCACTGGTGGGACCAGGTGGACCTTGTTCTCCAGTAGCTCCTTGTGGTCCAGGGGCTCCATCTCTTCCATCACGACCATCTCGTCCTCTCAGAATCTCAATGTAGGGAGCAGTGTTAGCACTTGTCAGAGAACGATTGGTATCATTGACAGGTGATGCTGTGGGAGCAAAATGTTTAATTGCATTAAGTTAGAGGTAATGCGGAAGTTAAATTTTCACAGTTTTAATTTTTGTATATTCGAACTGCATACGAAATATACGAAAATTTCCACCATACGAAAATTTCCCGCTATACAGTTAATCCTACCTTCCATCATTGCAACACTACAGAGGAGGACTGTTAAAACTGCTGATAGTGGCATTCTCCTTCCAGTAGGATGAGTTTGGTTTCTTTGAGGTTTTGTCATAACTTTTGCTTGTTCTCTTCTTCTTGATGTTTACCTCTGATGCCTGACTTTTCTCGTTAAAGGACTGTCTTATTTATAGGGTGATGGTGTTTACTGCTGACAGTACTAGTTGTGCTTAGTGACTCAATGTGATGTCATGAAATAAGATCTGTCCTCTGGAGTGTGTAATGCATGAGAATCATACAGCCCACATGGCCATCAGTATTGTTGTGATAGAACACAACATGTATAGACGGAAAACTGTTGTACAGAAGTTATAACTTTTGTTTGTTATCCTACACTATAACAACCACTTTATGTCTACTAAAGAGTTATGCGTTTTATTTTACGTTCGTGTTTGCCTATTTGCCACATACATTTGATAGGCCAAGTCGCCACAAAGAAATTATTATTCTACTTAACATATTGACAACTATTGGGAATGCATGAATATAATTTTTTGTTCAAACAAAAGTAGCTTATTGTTTTTCTGTGGTAGTAGATGTTCCAATCTATTTAGTGCACACCACACAATTCAGTTCTTTGTTGGGGTCATATGGAGGACATGCCATTCCATTGCAACTAGCTTCAACATGATAGATCACAGCACCATTTGTATCAGCAGCACTTCCTGGAATGGAGTCTTGGTCTTTGTCAATACATTCAAACATTAAACGTGACCGATCCTGTCCTCTATATGATGACATGAGGTAGCCATAGTACTCCCTGGTCCAGGATTGAGGACAGGTGGTCTTAGCTGGGATCATCATGACAGCTGCCCGAGTGGATGTATAGCATACTGCACAGGGGACATTGTGATTGTGACTTCCTTGTATTGGACCTTCATACTCAGTTCCATATACATAGCTGTGATCCCTAACTCCGCTAACATACCTCAATGTATACTCTGGGCTTTCAGGCATACAGAGGATGTTTGCTCCACCTCCTCGGTGAGTAAAGTGGCTCCCTCCAGCTCTTCCTTGGTAAATCAGTTCAGTTCCTGATGGGCAGGAGCTCTTCCCCCACCTGGTGTATGTGACTCTAGCAGCACCTCTGGGACCAGGTGGACCTCTATAACCAGTAGCACCCTGAGGTCCAAGTGCTCCTTGTGGCCCCTGTGGACCTGGTACTCCTGTACTTGGCCCAGGTGGTCCCTGTGGTCCTGGGGATCCATCTCTTCCATCACGACCATCTCGTCCTCTCAGAATCTCAATGTAGGGAGCAGTGTTAGCACTTGTCAGAGAACGATTGGTGTCATTGACAGGTCCACCTGTAGAAAGATTGCAATTAGAATTAAAGTTGGTCCTTTCGATGGGAACATTTATACCTTCTATGAGAGCTGAGGTGAATATCGTGAAAATTGTAAAGATAAGTATCTTCATTTTCCTTTGAAGGTTGTTTTGTTTTATCATAGACTTGGTATTTTTAGGTGTGTTTGGAACTTTCATGCCTCTTTTTATAGCTAGTCCTTTGCTCTTTCCTTAAACTGTTCCAGTTGTGTACAGAATGAACATATATCCACCCAAACATCCATAGTATATGTATTTAGCTTATGCCGTACACACACATCTCTCCACAAGATATGAAGACCCAAACGTGTGTCCATGTGTATATGATAAAGTAAATTACCGGTCTCTGGGTGAAGATAATGTTAATTCTTCTTTGATGTTAAAAGCTTGTTAAACAGAATTTTAAATTTCCATTAACCTCATTCATTAACCTGCTTGGATAAAGTTTCAGTTATCTGCACCACCATTCCAGACTTAATTGTTAGTGTCTGCTGACCCCATAAAATCTGACATTAAACCCATTTAGAAACTATTTTCAGTTGGTTGTCCCTTAGATAAACACCAGGTGGACCTTACTCATCAGTAGCTCCTATATAGATCTTCGTGGTCAGGGTGGTTCAGCCCTGTTTAGCTTGTAAACCAAGCTCAGCAAAGGCTACTTACTGTAGTCAGTTTGTGTGTGTATGATTGATCAAAGAATATAGAAGTAAAATGTTAGATACAAACCTTCAATATTTTTTTCCAGAAAATTTAGTTTACATGTTTAGCTATAATGGGAAATCCCCATTTTTGGGGGGGGGTTGAACAGGCTATTTTGTAGACCACGCGCAATGCATGCACATACTGAGTATGACTCATGATTGAAAACACTACAGCTTGCTATGTACCAACTGACATTTCAAAACATTACGTATAGTATACAACTAAACTTGTGATTGCATGTCCATGTTCATATTAACGCTAGATCACTAACTTTGTGTTTTTGTCATACGAGTATTTCACACAGTTATGTTATAGCCTATTTAGTGCACACCACACAATTGAGCTCTTTTTGAGTGTCATATGGAGGACATGGCATTCCATTGCAGGTAGCTTCAACATGATAGAACACAGCGCCATTTGTATTTGCTGAGCTTCCTGGAATGGATTCTTGGTCTTGGTCAACACATTCAAACATTGTACGTCCCTCAGTTTTGTGAGCTGTCATGAGGTAGCCATAATACTCCCTGGTCCAGGATTGAGGACAGGTGGTCTTAGCTGGGATCATTATGACAGCTGCCCGAGTGGATGCATAGCATATTGCACAGGGGACATTGTGGTCTTGGGTACCTTGTATTGGTGATTGGTACTCAGCTCCATAGACATAGCTCTGGTCTCTCACTCCATTTATAAATCTCAGAGTGTACTCTGGGTCTTCTGGCATACAGAGGTAGTTTGCTCCACCTCCTTGATTGTACCAAGTCCCTCCAGCTCTTCCTTGGTAAACCAGTTCAGTTCCTGATGGGCAGGAGCTCTTCCCCCACCTGGTGTATGTGACTCCAGCACTGGTGGGACCAGGTGGACCTTGTAATCCAGGTGGACCTTGTTCTCCAGTAGCTCCCTGTGGTCCAGGGCCTCCATCTCTTCCATCACGACCATCTCGTCCTCTCAGAATCTCAATGTAGGGAGCAGTGTTAGCACTTGTCAGAGAAAGATTGGTGTCATTGACTGGTCCACCTGTAGAAATTAGGATCAAATAGATGCAATTGCATAATAATGTAACCTTGTAAGCAAGACTTTCCAAAGTTGGCTAAATTCATTAACCCAATCAGTTCTAGGAAGCTAATATTAATGCACGTATTTTAGCACTCCATTTTACCTTTTATCAGTGCAATATTGCAAAGTAGAAATATTATAGCTAGAAGAGAAAACATTCTCTTGCTGAGGTTTCCTTTCTTTGGTGACTGTTGGTTCGTGTCCTTTATGGAGAGAAAAATTTATTTTCTTTGTTTCTATCTGTCCTTCAAGTTTTGTAGAGAGACGTTTTATAGCATGGCGATGTTTACTGTTGACAGAGGTGGACAACTGACTTACAAGTTACGTCTGAATACACTATGACGTCAAATTGATTTTGGTTTGGTTTGACGTCACTGTGATTGTGTATGTGGATTGTTGAGAAGATTTAACGTAAACCGGATGCTTAAAAATTTCTGTGTTTCTCAGTGTGTTTAGCTACCATGAGTTGAGCATACAATAAATCAAAAGTTGTAATATAATCTTGCTTAAAGACACTAATTTTGTAATGTAGTATCTCTTTTCATTAGCATTCCAAATCTAATTGCTTCATTTCATGATGTCACAAATCAGCTAAAGCACTTAAGCTTTGCCCCAAGCACTTATAAGCATATACCATATAGCTGAAAATATATTGACGGTCAAAAAATTTGATGGTTTGTGCTGCAGAATGTATAATAAAAATATTGACAATTTTAAATTTAGCAATTTGCATGTGCACATAGTACATGCATATACAGCAGCCAAATTGTTGGCGGATTTGACAATTTGTGCTTTGACCACCGGACCGTCAAATTAAAATCCTTGTCAATATTCCTGCTATACAGTATTTTCAGTCAATTGTACTCTTCATGATAGTGTAGCCTTTCAATGACAACTGGGCCACCATCAGGGCACCAAGCATAATACCTCACTCCTACATTTGTATGATTCCACCAAATGTGTTGCACATGTAGTTGCAACTAAATTTATAAAAATAATTTTTTATGTCCCTATGTCTATACCAAAGGCTAAAAAATGATTAAATGAAGAGATTTTTGGCGTATCGAAGTTTTACTCTTATGATCACTTTTTTTATGAAGTGATGGTGTTTATTGTTGACACTGCAACTCCTGATGTGAAATGATATATCATGGGAGCCATGAACCGATTCATGGTCTGTTCCTTTTTGCTGTAAATTTGTCTATAGTCCATCTGCATTTGTATGTTGCACCATAATACTTATGACTGTATAAAGTATTATCTGTATATAGCTTATATTAGTTTTTCGCTTCTATCAAAACATTGGTATAATAATTGATATAATATTATTGTACAAGAATAAAAACATTAAGAATGTATTGAGACACATGAATGGCCAAATCATAAAAAAGAAAGCAAACAAGATGGAATAGCTGTTTGAGTGTGTGCAAAATCCTTCTATGGGCTGCATGTAATACTCTTTTTTACTGTGTAATTACTGTGTAAAGTTTTTCATTTTGCCAACAGGAAGAATTCTTTACACACTCTAACAGCCACTCCACTTGTTTGCTTTCTTTTCACTTTGTAGGTAACCATATCTTTGCTGCCATCAGAGGGAGTGAAAGTTGTTTTCTTTTAGCTGACATAATATTTAATAGTTGATAAGATTAATCCCATCCTTGATGGCAAATGTACTGTGTCATCATCCAACAGGTATAATTTTGAGTGTAAATTTAAATGCTTATACTTTCTCATGATTGATAGTTGCAGGTGGAATATGTCTGTTGACAAAAGCACATAGACATCTACTGTTAGGAAAGCCCGAATTAACTCTAGAAAAAATGAAGGATTTATTAACACATTGGTACTCAAATTGTGATAAACGCTTGGGGTGTGTAAAACCTCCACTTATCAACATACCCTTAAATCGTATTGTTCTGGATGAGCTTCACCTACTTTTGGATGTTTTAATAAGGAATTAAGCCCTATATATGCAGATACAAGGGATCACAGTGATAGAGATTGTCTTGGTATAGAGAGCCATCACCTGAGAGAACTCGAACAGGCGATTCACACATGTGTTGTATACTTCGGCAAAACAAAGAACTAAAGTTCTGGAAAGCCTAAACCTGGCAGTTTTGATTGGACTTGGCAAGAATAAGCTGTTCGTCCTTAGGAATCTTCCAGCAAAGATGGATTCTCTTTTAGAAGAAAATGTTGCATCATCTGTTGCTTAACTTTGGAACGTAAGGCTCTATGGTTGAATGTGTTCATTAATGCACTTTCATGGGTTCTATTTGTACACTTCTGAACCAATGAGCAATCTTATACCACCACATTCACCATCCTTATTCCAATCATGTGTATTATGCGGTCATTGATGATAATTTTTTTGTATTCATCCCACAGGTTGGTGTGTGTGTGTGTGTGTGTGTGTGTGTGTGTGTTGCGTGCATGTGTGTGTGTGTGTGTGATACATCTACATATGGATGTGCATGTGTGTGACGATGTGCATACTATGTATGTGAGCATGCCGCTGTGCTTAATTCTATTCATTGCATGTAGGATTTCCATTCTCTTTATACTACAATCTCCTCTTCTTCTCCATCATCAGTATAAATGGTGGCCTTTCATGTAAATAATAAGCTATTATACTTAAATAGGTTATTTTACTTACTACAATATAATACGTACGGTAGTACGTATAGTAGGAATGGGCCAAATGTCCCATAGACACAATACAAAATATTTATGATCATAAAAATCTAGCAAGCAAAATTAAACTTTTAAACTTGCACAGAACCTCTCACGGACATATTATCAATTGCCTGCAAGGCCTAAAACTCATGCACAAAAACTTTCCTCGGCACTCGTAGAGAGCGCTAGTGGGAAGCCATCATAGTGCCATTTTTGTTCTGCTAACGTACTTACTTACTTCCTAACTAACTTACTTGAAAAGGATTTCCAGAGAACCAGAATGTGTTGGGCCAACTTTGACAGCACAAAGTAAGTTCTTTTCATAGGTACTACATTCCTTGATACTCATTTTCATCACAAATAAGCCTAAACATAAACTAGAAAGGTTTGAAACTTAGTGTATAAATTTATGTACTAAAATTCAGTCATGTTTGTAGTTAGAGTTCAGAGGTCATTATCCACGTGGCATTATTATGCGCATGTGCATTACTCATTAGCCTCTTCCAGCATTATGAAGTGCATGAGGGTCTACTACTCAAGCTTTTTGCATCGACTAATCAGTCTCTGGTAGTCTCCCCACTGTAGTGTTGAAAAAAATTAATGAATAAAAATTTCAAACAAATTAGTAGTGTAGGAATGGGCAGTGCAGTAAAAAGTATTGGAACAAAGCGTGTCTCAATTTCGGCACATGATTACTTCATTTTTTTATACCCAACTCTTGGCTGGCAGCCCAGTTTAAGTTACTTGTTTGCTATAGTTTGCTCCACTGCTTAGCCTACTAATTATAGTAGAAATTTGAACCAATGCCACTCTCAATACAAACATTAAAAATTTAGGAAAATTAATACAACTACGTAAACGCATTCCACAAGCTAATTATCTCACTGCAAAACTTCCAGTATTTTTCACAGGTCTGTAAAAATCTTTCAGGGCAAGTATGAGCCAGCATTTTGAATAGAGCAACTCTTTCTCTTTCAGAAAAATCAAGTCTGACTTCCAGCAGATGCTCCTATGCGGATCTACACTGCCTTTTTCAGAGGCCCTTCGAAACGGTAGCGCTGAAGTAGGTCAAAAAAAAGTGGGAACAATTTGTTTTGCCTAGTGCTGTGCTAACAATTTTGGTATCAATCTGTAGTACTAGGTTAGCGCTTCAAGAAAATTCAATTACCAAAAGTTCCTGCTGTACACAAACATGATGGTGCTGAAGGAACTGAGTTTCACCAAGAACAACTTAGGAAAGGAACATGGGATCATCCCTCTTGTGTGCGCTAAAAACGGGACTATACAAAATGTAATACAGACTATTGCAGATGAAAGTATATATATATATATATATAATAGTGCACATCTGTGTCTGAGTCCCCTTGGTCTGACATAACCAAGTTTTATAGTGATATTCATATTATGCAGTTGATTACGAAGATTTTAGTGAAAGAATGTTCTATATTCAATGGCCAATTTACTGTCACCAAACCTACTACAAGACTGTGTTGAAAGCGGTATAGAATCACCAGAATTGAAAATACAAGATTAGGGACAATACTGACTATTGACCACAACATAAAACTGTGTTTCACCACATATTGTACTGAAGCCATAGATGATTTGTGGATATGGGTGGCAGGCTCCCAGATCCTATTTGCATTTTAATTCATTAATTTTGTGCAACCATACAATCTGTCATGTCACTATATCGTTATTTATAATCAGGAATCATTCACCCCAGGCATGGATAATAATTAATAATAAAAAAAATATGTTAATGTTGATTAAGTCATGACTTTGCAATAACAATTCTTGAATAATTTATATTTTATTTTTTACTAAAGTTACACAAAAAATCCTTGGTTTTACACTTTTATAAACATGCAGCTGCCTTGTAGCATCAGAAATTAAGCGAAGGCTAGGAGATGGTGACTGGAACGATCTATATATATATAAATAAATTATGCTGAAATAATTGGCAGCCACAGAATACATGATAATCACCTGATTGCTGCAAAAGTTACATCTCCAGTTAACCCATGATGCCACTTCCTTTGGATAGCTTTCCCAAAGTATTAGATATATATACTCATTCTTTCCCTGTCATTATAGCAGTCATAGTGTATGCATGTATATACGTGTACTGTGCTTGACTTTATCATGCACTGATTTTGTAACTCTATCTGTCATGGCATGCAGCAGAATCAACGAGGCATAATCATTACTTACTTTACATCTTCTCAAAGCTATGACTCCAACAAGAAACGGTCTTGTGGCAGCTTGTCATCGCTACAACGAAGATGCCTCACACATGTCACCGCTGAGACTCCGATTGTACGTATACTCATCACACTAGAAGTCGATGTCATGCAGGTCCAGCTTTGTATGGAGCATTTTTGGCAATAAAGACCCGGCTTATATGGACATTATAGATTGCAACAATTTTTATAACTCGAACACAATTAGTGAAAATAAGATTGCTGAGTTAGGTAAGATGACCAAACAAACTGAACCTAATATTTAATGAGGTTGTTTCTTTTGAAGTAAACATCAACAAGTTCATGGCTATCTATTGTGAGAAGTTCCCAAATGCTTCTGAAAGGATTGGAGTGCATCTTCAGTGTCAGATTTACAGAGAAGACATGCTTTTGGAANCTAACTAACTTGAATTACGTAAAACAGTACGTCACTCACGTGACTACTGGTACCAGGCTCTCTCCTTCCTTATTTTCGAAGAAAATATTCGCGAAGGAGGAGCCTGGGAACGAGGCTATCATTGCCTTAGACAGTTTACAGTGAAGCATGTACAAATGCTAGCTATAGCGTACCTCATTAACATTCAGGAAAAAAGAAAACTAGGAGTTTAATTATTCTTGTTTCCACTTGGCTAGGGATGAACACTACTGAGACATATAGATATAAACTCCTAGCTGGCAGTTAACTCACAACCATTGCTATCTTGTTTGCTCACTTTTTCTATAATTTGGCCATTCCTATGTCTTATTACATTTCTAATTTATTACTTTGGCCACTTCGAATAAATACCTTGTTCCAGTTACCCGACTGACTCGCATTTTACATGATACATGCGAAGGTCAAAAATAATATTCACAGGTGCAAAATATGTACTTCATGTGGTCATGATCGTGGCCAGAGCTAGCATACCTCATGGCATTCCTGTTCGATCAAGTCAACAAAAGCTATGGCTGCAGCTTGACGTGTGCGTATCTGGGTCCAAGGTACTAAGATACTGACTCAACCTCACTTGGTGAACTGTTCACTGAGGTCAAACCTCACATCAAAGACAGTGACAAGGCGGCCATAGTTGATGATGGAATAAGATGCTCTGTAAATCCTGCTACTATAAATTGGATTGACTGTAAACTAGTAGGATTGTTGGTAAATGACTAGTTGGTGCTCCTGACTATTTACCAACTCAACTCTGCAATCGACAATTTCGACTATGGCTATTCGGTGACATCAAGGCCAGTAGTGGAGTCATTCTTCTTGGCTAATGGATGTACAACACTTTCATTAAGTGGTAGGCTAATTAGATGTTTACACAGAGATTACAAGTGCTTATTGAATCCAACCTCTCTACCTTTATTACTCTATACCCAGGAGACTCTTATTCCTACCTGTTGCATGTGCCAAGATACATTGAGAAGTGAGTTAAGAGTCTGTACTTGTTATATTTAACCATTTTTTTTGTTTACATTCAGTGTGGGACCAATTGTGAGGCACTGGAGTATGCGTTTTGAGGCCAAGCATAAGCGCCTTGTTGCATCCATGGGGAACTTTATCAACTTTTCCCATTCGTTGGCATTCCGCCATCAGTGTTATCAGTGCTAGATGATGATTTATTGCAAGACAAGTTGGAGTGTGGTCCTGGTAATATAATAGTTACAAGTAAAAAAAAAACATTGGAAATGTAATGAGACACAGGAATGGCTAAATTGTAAAAAGAACGCAAACAAGATGGAATGGCTGTTAGAGTGTGTGGAGAATTCTTCCTGTATGGGCTGCATTTAGCAATCTCCTTATTGAGTCTCTCATTTTGCCCACAGGAAGAGTTCCTTACACACTCTAACAGCCATTCCATCTTGTTTGCGTTCTTTTTACGATTTAGCCATTCCTGTGTCTCATTACATTTCCAATGTTTTTTTTTTACTTGTTTGTTCTCATTTTTCCATAATTCTACAAATCACATTTGAGTTGGTGTGTGTAGCTAGCAACTGAGCAAGCCAGACTACTGAACGGCAGGCTGCTGAGCTGGTAAATTGTGTAGCCTGCTTGATGACTGAAGTGAAACACACATCTCAGTCATTTGGAGGCAAGAGCTGTATCATAAGATTTACTTTCCTTTCTATATGTTATGATAATCAAAGTCCTGATTCAAGAAGAGCAAGAGCATCCAGGTATCACAAAATAGTTCCAGGCAACTTGCATTTATTATAAATTCCAAATAACGCACACTTTGTGTGTGGAAAGGGTCGTCAATTCGAATTTTCTAGAAGCTAATGAATTATGCATGAGTGTAGAAATTAATGGCGGCCATATGGAGAAGGCGCTTTTCACCTTGTATGTGGCTACTCAATGAGAGGCGCTAAAAACCGATGGCAAAAGCGATTGAAGACAAAGAAACCAACTTCATCCGTTCAAGAATCAGCTTCTAAAAGTGAATGGTCTTCGAGATATGGCGTGAGAAAATAGAAGAAGAAGAAGAAGAAGAAAAAGAAGATGGAGAAAATTGGAGGTTTGGCAAATTGTAGTTTGGTACTTTAGCAATGGTTTTAGGCCATGTTTTTGGGCTCATTAGAAAGGGAAAGAGCTAAATAGTAGCTTAAGAAGCCTTTTAGTGCTAGGCGCTCAGTTTTTGCAGTTATTCACGTGAATATTTGTATTGCGCTAATGGGCCATCCGTGCCATTCCTGTGTACCCAGTACTACCGTACTGGGAATGTATTTGTACACACACACACACAGGGAAATCGATACCATTTGCGATAAGTGAATACAAGGAAAAACTCTCTCATGTCACCGGCCTCCTGGTATTGATTGACGTGCTTATAAGTGTTTATGTTTGCGTGCAATCCTTTACAGAGCCAACTGGGTCTAAGTGTGGTGCTGTAGTGGTTGTAAAGCCTTATGTGGAGGAGACTGAAAACCCCCAGTTTGCCTGTGTAACTGAAATCTTTGTTTTACAGACAAAGTGTTACTGGGGATAAAGTAGCTGAAGTCAAAAGCTACAGTACTTGTTTCATTCTTAGACTGCTGTTCACACTGAACATAAGCTTGTGTGTGACTAGTCAACTGTTGCAAGCAAGATCTTCATTTTCTCTTGGTCTTGTTTAGTTTACTACAATGTGTTTTATTGCATACATTTTACCAAATCTGCCGAAGTATCTTGTACTGAGAAAAATACTTACAAACATAAGCCTACTCAAATCAATCAAAAGCATGCATGATTGCATGTGTAACTGTTGGAAAATTAATGCCCTGCGTTCAACACGTGGTTCAAGTCATTAAATGTTCTGATCACTACGAGCTATACCTCGCGAGCTTATTCCAACGAACCTTCCAGGTAAACAGTATTATTCAGAGACAACACAGCGTGTCAAAGAATTGCCAGTATAAGCAGTGTTAACTTGTCAATTTTACTGGAGCACAATGTCATGCATGTACAATTTCATGCATATTAATTTTATCTATACACATATTATTCCATACTGTAGCATCTCTGTGTGTGAGGCTATAATGCTTTATGTACTAATAACGACCTTATTATGGCCAGTCAATGCCGTTCAAAGTCTTCTGGTAGGTTCACATTGAATGTGATTATTATATTTACTAAGTAAGAGTCATGCACTCTTGGTTTTACTACCCCAAGATAGAAATGGTGTTCATGAGAAGAGTACCAGTGCAAATAATTGAACACCCACACGAAGTCAGGTTTGATGATTGTGTGAAAGTCTAGCGTACTGATGGAGTAACTAGCTAACATCAGGTTCTGCTTCATTGATCAATTAATTGTTTAATTTTACATACTTAAAGTATCCTGCATGTGAGAAATACCTCTTATATACAAAATGAAAGCACCAAGGTGCATAAGCCTCGGCACACTCAACTAGCATGCACAACTAAACATGTATGAGTAATCTAGGACCGGCAGCACCGTGACGGTCCACTGAGAGGTCAGTGTCAGCCTGGCAAAATTGAGCTGTGGTCACCCAGTTTGTTATATTTAAACCTCTGTTTAGAAATTCATTGAATATAATTTTGACGCTTGTAGTACTTGTAAATTGAATGCTCAGCTGTAGCTAGCTATTTCAGTACACTGCAAATTATACCAGCTGTCAGCCTGACAGGCATAATTTGATACAAAGCACATGGATACTTTTTAAAGCAAATGGATATTTCTACACAAAGTATCATCGCACTATATTCAATTTGCAATCAATCAGAGTTACTTACCTGCTCAAGCAGCTAAGCCAGCCAAACTCGAGTCCATGATTCAAGCTATTGTTTCTATTTAATGCACACTATACGGGGCGGGATCAATGGGTGCGGTTTTGAAGCTAAGCGCTCAGAGAAGCACAAAAGCCTCAAATCTCAGAAACTACAGTGTTTTGCAAGATTCTACACAACAAATTTCTAGATAATTTCGATTCATGAACGTAAGTACCTTCTGTTTGGACCATAGAGCTGCCATTCTTCAGATAATCTATAGTAACAGACAGACAGACACACACACACACACACAAAACGACTACCGTAATCCTCTGCACGTGCTACGCATCCCATCCCATATCCCGACATCTATCGTTTTCGATGTCTATCCCATAGACATCGAAAACGAGTGATATAACTGGCTTGTACCATGGGCCAATCAGATTACCGCATGAATAGGTACACTTGACGACAACAGCTAAGCTTAGTTGCAGATCACAAAAGCACAAAAAGTATGATGGAAGACGAACTGGACAATCTCTTGTCACAAGCGGACCCGAGGCTTCTACAGTCTCTAGAAAATTGTGATAATAATAAGCAAGTTAACGATCCCTACCAGTACATTGCTTCCTCTTCGCATGCTACTCTCAAAAAAACTTATCTAAATCAGCTGCACTTATCAACCTCAACTAGCTGCATTGCTGCCAAAACTGAACGCTTTAAAGAACTAAAAACAGATACTGAATTGGAAGAAGCTAAGAAGACTGCTGTTCCTAGAAACACTATTTGGGCTATGAATGTCTGGAAACAATGGCAGACGAAACGTACGCCAGTCATACAAGGATTGGCCAACTCATTTGCTCATCTCTGACTCATATCAAATGATTTAGAGGCAAGGAAAGAAACTGTAGAATATTATACACCTGGCACATTGTATGGGGAAAAAAAGACCACTTGACAGTGAGATGAAACGTTTGAGTGCACTTGGGTATGGAGCCAAGCTGAGCCAATCACTGCACTGAGGTATACTTGGGAGATAGTAGCCCTCAGATTCTTCTTGACACAATGCTGTATCTTTGTGGCTACCATTTTCTTTACGTAGTGGAGAGGAACACCGTGGTCTTCAGTTGTCTCAGTTTGAACTTGTTACGCCTGAAGATGAGAGTCAGCCTTACCTGATATACACAGAGCACTACTCGAAAAATAATCAAGGAGACCATAACATTGCAAAGTCAAACCAAAGTCTGTTACTACGCAAATGTCGACAATCCTCACTTATTTCAAGTCTATCTTAGTCATCGTCCTGCAGGAGACACTGATACTTTCTATTTGACTCCACTACATAAGCCCAAGAATGTTGTGTGGTATTCAAATGTGCCTATCGGACACAACACACTCTCCAAAATGGTTCATAGACTGTGTGAAAAATATCTGGTTTCAAAACAAACCACTCACTCCGAGTTACCACTGCTACATGCTTGTTCCAAAGTGGAGTAGATGAACAACTAATTATGTCTCATTGATGGAGTTAGGTCATACAAGTGAATCAGCAATGAACAGAAAATGGTTGTGTCTAGTGTTCTTAACTGTGCAAGGGGTACAAGTAGTGAAAACGAGAGCACCAGTGTTACTAAGAAGAAAAAATTGGACAATCAGTCTCATGTAGATCATCACATTTCTTTATCCGAGTCATCATCATGTGTCCTACGTTTACTATTTCTGGGTGTACATCTATCACCATTAACTATAACAATCATGCTTAATTTTAATTCAGTGATCAACTCAGTTACTGTAATCACATTCTTCCTAAAAATATTATCATGCAAAAATACATGGAAGGAGTGGCCTACAATTGTAGCAGTGTAATAAATAGCTTATATAGGTAGAGGGGGTGTTGACAATCATATGCCTAGGGGGAAAATGCTGTTGTTCTGATAAGACTAAACATAGGAGGTGAATATCTAGATATCCACCTCATTTTGAGCAATCTGATTGGTCAATTGATGGTACAAATATATATATAATATATATACATATATACAAGGAGTGGGGCTCGCTTCGCTCGCCCACTCCTTGTTTGTGTATGTTTATAGGATCATGCAGTTACTATAACTTAAACAATAGTAAGGTAAAATTGATGAGCAAAGCAATTGTGAAACAATATTCTTCTATGGTCAGTTGGCTTAGGACAACCTTTGCAGTTGAAGCAACACACTACAATCACATCAATGCTGGCATAAGCAATTGGAAAAAAAGGGATGCTCTGCTGAGTCAGTGTTACTTTGCTTTGGCCAGCTCAGCAATTTACCTCACTACGTGACGTCACAAACGACGCTTTTCCGACTTCCGCCATTTTTCTAATCAACTGGCAAAGAAACTCGTTATCTGGCTAGCTGTGTTTAGTGTACAGCGACAGAGAAGCAGACTCCTAGAAGCGAAAGTTCTTAACTTGCTAAGCTTCTTTTGTAAAAGATTGGCTTCTCTATCACGCTTCTTCGTCGGATACATACACCACTGGTAAGCCTTGTCAATGATCTCAGCGCCTGTGATTCCATCCTAGGCTAGTACTATCTAACTCTAGGCACACTTTTTATAGCTTGCATTTTTCACTGTCCAAAGAAAAAGTAGCGTTTTAGCTCGAGGTCGCATCACTTCCGGTGACCCTCCGTTACACACACACACACGGACAAAACTTTGCTTATAATATGATAAGGACAAAACACTCATTCACACGACTACAATGGGGCTCGCTCATGCTTGCCCCAAATACAAGCCAACTTCTGGTTACTATACTTTAAAGAATAACAACCAGATTAACCATCATGTGTTGATTCTACACTTGTTAAATAGTGTACTTTCTACACCACTGGTGTTGTTTCTACTACCCATTTTTAATAGTGTGTGTGTGTGTGTGTGCCTACAACTTATACAATGCATATGTATACATATTCAATAAAATTATGTGATATGGACAAAACTAGCTCTGGAATGGAATGTGGCACACTTCCAATTGAGAATCTGCCTAAACCCAGGGAATTGTAAATTGATGAATTATTGATAGTTATTAAGCCTCGGCACGTGCGTAGCACGTGCAGAGGGTTATGGTAGTCGTTTTGTGTGTGTGTGTGTGTGTGTGTGTGTGTGTCCGTCTGTTACTAAGTTATCTGAAGAACGGCAGCTGTAGAGTCCAAATGGAAGGTACTTACGTTCATGAATCAAAATTATCTTGAAATTTGTCGTGTAGGATCTTGCGAAATGCTGTAGTTTCTGAGATCTGAGGCTTTTGTGCATCTCTGAGCGCTTAGGCTTCGAAACCGCGCCCATCGATCACGCCCCATGTGATGTGCGTTATCTAGAAATACAAATGAGCTTGCATAGAGTGGCCCGGATGTACAGGCCAGTTCACTATATTTAAATCAGATAGCTGCTTTGTCAGGTAAGTAACTCAAGTGAAATAACACTTTGTAGAACTGTGAATGTATGATCTAGTACTGTTCTTACTGTTGGCAGTGTTGCTTGGTCAGACTGCAATGATGAGCAGATGAGGAGCCGGGCTGAAGTTCAGAACTGTCACAAATTATATGATCTAGTACTGAGCTTAGATGTGTTGTTTGTATCAGTGAGCTTCACTACATGCCTGACTGGCTACTAAGCTGAGGAGCCTGGGGACTATAGGCTAACTTGGGCCTCAGTACTATACTATGATTGGTAGATTAGTTTTGTTGATACACCTGGGCCATACATGTAGGGTATAATACACTCTTTTACACAGTGTATGTGTATGTGTGCTAGCCAGGGTGCCGAGGCTTGTGCGCCACACAGTGGTGCTTTCATTAATAAAATGGTAATAATTTTCAACAGAGCAACAAACAATTGACTTGTAAACTATCAGGAGAGACTTGCAGAAGGAAGTGCTACATGTGAAGAAGTGCAGAGTAGTGATTGTAAAGTAGTTTTTAATATCAATGATCTGATTTTATGAATCTTGAAGTGTGCTTAATTGTTTGGTTCACTTGTCTGTGTACAAGAGCAATAACTTCAATCTGGTGACCATTTTGTGCACTAGACTCAGCTCCTAGACTTGGTGTCCGCATGCCTTGATAGCTACTGCAGTGCAAATATAAATCTTTGAGTCGTTCTCACCATTTTTGTGAGTGCTAGTGTGCATACAATTTTTGTCACTCTTGGTAAGTTAACAAGATTGCTCACAAAATCAGCTAGTAAAAAATGTGGCATGCTAAATGCTCTTAGTTATAGCTCATATACGTTGAAAAACATACCTGCAATGTTGTGTCAAGTTCTTTTGGCTCCAATTGCTCCGAAAATCGAGTGTACCTCTACCTACTAAGGTCTAAGTTAGCTGAATTTTAGTAGAGAAATGACATCATTGTGTAAATAAATTCATGTGATCTCTCCATGGGCGGAACGACNCATCAGCAGATTTGTGGCCATCATCAATCTATTGATGAGCGAAACATTTTTTCAGTGAATGCTAAATCAGCTAAACATGTACATGTACATGTACATATGGTTTAATTACTGCTTGTCCCTGTTGAGGACATTCAAGTCATCCAGAAGTGACTGAATGGTATCCGAATTAGGTATGTACATCATCTCATGGCGTACTTCTCTGTATGTTCTATTTCTACCAGAGCCTGTCCACTGATTCTCTGTGCGCTCCTGAATGTGAAGTTTATCAAACAGTACATAAATTCCTGACAGTGTGCCAGTCGGTTGAAGAATGGACATATCATATCATTGTGGAGCAAGAGCCAATGTGTGAGCTTAGTGGTTTTAGTGGAGCTCTTATCCATGTCATCGGCTCGCATTTTAGAGCTTATCCGAAACCATTTTATGCCCTATTGATTTTTATACAGCATCACATTATGAGTATAAACGACGAACAAAGTGTTCCAGTTTCTGTTAATTATAGAACTGGTAACAGCTTTGAATAGGTTGGAAACTGAACACTAACTATATACATCTGGACATGCCACTCACCATTCATATAGTCACACTTGTATACAACCAAACCTTTTTGTTTTGTACTATAGATTTTTTATTTATTTGTTTTTAAATCATGACCTTGTTTACATGACACGAATAGTGATTTTTCTACTGTAATGTGCCCTGGTATATATACGAATATAGTGGCAGAATAGTGCCTCCTACCATTGTTAAAATAGGATGGTATATACACCCCAGATATGTTGATTTACACTCCTATAGTGTAAACATGCACACATATTTTACACCCAAAAGGGTATAGTTTTTAAAGCGTACACTATCTACCATTTGGGGTGTAAAATTACACCCTTGTTTTAACAGTGTAGAGGGATAAATCCTTAATGCTAAACTTAAGTTTACGCTTCCATTTCCCTTCTACAATCCCAGGGTCTGGCTGTTCATGTTCTTTGATTTCTTTGTAAAACTAACTAGGAGTTGTCTGCAATGAAACAATATATACATGTCAATAATAGGCGCAACTTAGGATCGACAAACAAGTATAATGTATACATAACAGTCCTTACAAGTATCACAATACAACAATAAGTCTTAAAATTAAATTGGATCTGCATGGTTATACGAGCAATAGCAAACTATTGTTCAACTCAACCTCAATACTAGGTACACCATTTCTCATCTTGAAAGCGACCATGCATATTTAATTCAGCAAGTAGGTTTCAGCGACATGGCTGAGTAAAGGGTGACACATTTCCTGTTTTCATTTAGTTACAATACACTTCTTTACATCTAAGTCGCTTTGTGTTACAGGATTCGCTTCTCTCTGTCGACTACCACCATGCACCTCTCCAATGAGCACCACTCCTCCCACAGCCACCTCTTCCACGCAACTTGAAAGCCTCAATCGCCTCCTTCTTCTCTTCGAATTCCTTTCTCTCCTTTTTTTTTCCTTTACGGGTCTTCTTTTCTCTTTGTCTCTAATCAGAGTTTTTCATCTTTCTCATTTTGTAGGTACTCCATCATTTGCTCACTTGACAACTGTTTGGACATCATTGATGTTGATTTTCCTGCATACTTACTTTTAGGAGGGTCCATCAAGGGCTAGAGAAACTTTTTGTTCTCCGATAGGGAGAGTGGGTGTTGGTAGAGTTGTTTCTTTGTCATCAGAAATGGTCAGAGCTTTAAACTTATATTCACGGTGGGAGTTGAATAGAAAATAAAAAAGGGTAGAACGAACTTGATTACTTGCCAAGAAGCAATTACCTTTGGTGATATGGACTCAGGATGTAATTTGTACTAAGATAATTATGCATGCATTTGTTACTGTGATTATGTGTGACATCATTAATTACTGTCTTATATACGGACTATGTCCCAGATTTTATGTTCATTCTGTTTTGCTATTGTCATTGGCTAGTCATTTTATTTCATGAACTATTCGAGATTCACTTGAATTTTTAGTGTAAGGGTGAGAGCTAAACCTAGTTACTACATATTGGCGACGTGGTGAACAAAACTTAGAACTCGGCATTACTACACACGGTCATATTGCACAATTCTAACCTGGCAGAGATGATTGGAGCACTTGGATAGCATAACTTAAGTCTTTACCAGAAATTACTGGACATTTCTCATTTTACTTAACCAACTTTTGCTTAATTAGAAGAGCTATTTTATATGGAGAGTCAATGGAAGGAATCTTATACAAGCTAAAATCCCTAAATCGGGAAAACGCTGTCCTAAGAAAGTCTTTTGTCACAAAAAAAAATAACCATTGGAATTTCCCTGAGCCCCCTCTTGTGACTGCTACTTCTCCCATTGACTCCAATACAAAATGGCTGAACTCTTGAACTTCGACTTGGGTCATCTGACATTTATGAGAGTAGTATTCAAAATCCTAGATCACCATTCTGTAAACCAATGGTCAAAGTTCACTAATATAGCACTGCTGGAGCACTAGTCCCACCTACTCAATGCACTGAAACCACCTAAAAAGCAACTGTTGTGCATGCGCAATTCGTTTTGCATTGCCACTTGATGGGGGTCAAAGTCCACAACGTGGATTTGCAATTATGTGCTACAGAAATAACTGCGCTAGTGTGGTTGAATAATAGATACCTGAGGTTAAAATTATAGTATGTAGCAAACATGAATATATTATTGAATGGTGTGGTGGCATCTAGTCATGTGTAATAGAATTTGAGTGTTGCTAAGTTTGTAGAGCCTGATTTAGCATATGTGCTGAATGTGAATAGCCCTCTAGCAATTGATTTCTCCAGAAGAATCGAACTGCTTCTTTTTCAGTTTCAAGTTCTCTACATCTTTGTTTACAAAATTCTGTGTAGTTTACCTTTCTCTGTATTGCATGTTTTTAAATTTTGTTTCTATTAGAACTCTATCGATTCCCTGTATACTGGTGGAAATTTCTGTTCTTCTTGGATTGTAAAGGAATGCAGGTTCAGAGTCATTGTATGGGGAATATTTTTGTTTTTGAATCTAGATTTTTTACTTTTCGAATTATTTTTTCTTCAATTTCTATAGCATCCCATGCAACATCTCTTGAAAGACATGAATCATAGCTACTCGTAGAAAGTGACTGAGCCACTTCATTAATGTTAGAATCTAATTTGTCATTGAAAGGTGTTTTGTTACATAGTTCAGTATCAGTCAAGGGTGTAACATTTTTTTGAATTAAATTCAGACTGTGCTGTGGTAGAATAACTAGAGTCATTTGATTGTGGAGTATTTTGGCTTAATCCACATAATTTTATTTGTTTCTTGATAATTTTTTTCTTTTTCTGATGATAGCATTTTCTTTTCTGTCGGATGCAGCTGCAGACTGCTGTTCAGAGGAAAGGATTCTGTTAGCTTCCGTTTCAGAGTTGTTAGCTGTTATTATAACATTATTCCGAGAAGTATTAATTTTCAACCTAAATTGTGCATGTCATCATCGATCATAAGTTACTGATTTTTAAATTATGATATCCACTAGCACTGGGATCTGGCACCTTCCCCTTCACTTCACTTGGAGTTACCCAAGCTAACAATGCAATAAGATTTTGGATATCAGTGGATGGCTTTGTCAACACATGGTAACACAGATCCAAGATCTTTGTGGGAATGAAAAGTCCAGGAACACTGTTCCAAGGCCCATCACCAAGTAAGCTTGATTCTAGCTTGCTCAGTCATGAAATGAAGTTCACATGTACTGATCCAACGCACATAGTCTGGTAATGGTTGTGGTTCACTTCTGGGTATCTGAATTGGTAACGGAGAATACAAAAATGTTGTATACTTGTCTGTTCACTCTTAAGTAAATTCATTGTGTAACAGAGCATAGTCATTCCGGTAAGTTTTCGTAAAGTCTAAATCAAGCCCCCAAGAATAGTGCAAATCACAATCACTCACTTGATATGTCTCATCACTGAGTGCTTTCTCTTCCTCATTAAGGCTCAAAAATTTTTTCAATGCTCCTTCATCTTTGAATATAAAATTCTCTAACTTCAATCCTCTTTGACACAATAATGGTTTTCCTCCAAACCTTGCAGTTTTCAAATACTTCTCGACCTCATTTGCCATGCTCTCCATATTTTCTTTATGCTCAGCTGAACCAACAACAGCATTAGGATGGATTGCATGACCTTTGAATGGTCCATGAGCACTCAAAACAAAATTTTCTTGTGCATGAACATGCTCCACAAATTTGCACTGCTGTTATACTCGGCAAAAGACACTTGAGTGATTGAGAAACCGGAGTAATCGTACAAGACACATCTGGACAATTCGATTGGATGGCTTTTCTGAGGACCATTGTCCACCACAAAAACAAATTCTTTTTTTAGTTGGTTAGTAATTGGATCACAGAAGCTAGTTTACAGGATTTTTAATTATATGCAGTAGGGCAATTTCTAAGGTATTACTGATTAAAATCATGTTCAATTACATAACTGGTACATCACAGTGCAATTACTGCTGTATTCGCACTTCTTAGAACACATCCACATTATTCTGCTCTCACAGTCATGCTATAACTTACTGCCCCACTGATATTCTGTTTCGTTCGTCTTATACTGCGTTGCTGTACACCTTACTGTACATCCCTATCACTGCCGGCTGTGTATGTGTCTGTTTTACACTGTCTCACTGTCACAGAGTCCCACGTACTGTCACTGTCTTACTGTCACACTGTCATACTGTCCCACTATGATAATCCCACTGTCTCACGTCATACTGGCCCACTGTCTCACTGTCCCACTGTCTCACTTTCCCACAGTCTTAATGTCCTACAGTCTCATTGTCCTACGGTCTCACTGCCACACTGTCTTGCTGTCCTACTGTCCCACTCTCACGACACCGATCCCACTGCAGTACACCAAGCTGTTTTTGTTTGCAGATGATACTAAATGCCTCATGCCTATATAGAATATATCCTCTCCTTCTGACCACATCCTATTACAATCCGACCTTAATGTTCTATCTTATTAATTGGAGATGGAAATTATCATTCAACGATCAGAATAAAATGTGCTCTACTTTCAATTATGGCCACCCCATCTATAAGTGCAACCTCTCTCGATACTATCAATACGAGATAAACAGTCAGGCTACTAATTTCTTCCGTTAGTGAGCATAAGGATCTTGGTATAATAGTTTTAGCTGATCTATCATTGTCTAGCTACATATCCAGAGTGACATCTAAAGGTTACGGCTACTCAGGCGCACATTTTGCTCTTCCAACAATGTTACAATTAAGACAAAGTTGTATATATTATCATTAGTAAGGTCATGCACAGGTGCTATATGGGACACAAGTATGGAGACCAACAAAGCTGAAAGATATCAATCTATTAGAGTCACTGCAACGTCGGGCTTTCAATACAAGTCATGTTATAGCTCTCCTTGAAACTGTTTGCTATTCAGGATCGCTCACAAGCACAAACTGAACTAAAATTTACCAAAGAATATCAAGTAGATATGTCAATAACCATATGCAGATATGCAGTTAGCAAGTTTCGTGATATGGTTGAGGTCTTTCATGAACAAACTGATCCAATTCTCTGTCTCACAAAAGAATTTAAAGAACCGCTCTTTAGTCTATTAAAAAATAAATTAGTTGAAAGTGCTAATGAAAAAATAGCTGCCTGTGCATTATGTGACTATAGCTATATAGCTATTAAAAAGTCTTCCAGAAGTGATCTTTAGAGATATGGAAGAAGTTAAACAACCAGGAAGTAATTTAAATAACTACTTCCTTTATTTGAGGAAAACAGATTTCAAAGATAGTCTTCAAAAGTGGCTGGGAAAGTATACAAAGGAACATTGTGAACAGTTGTATTCAATGCCATATAGGGAAGAAAAAAAGACAAGATTAGTGTACCTTGCTCAACGAGAATTGAATTGACTTGTCACACTTGTAGAAGAGCAAACCCAAAAAGCTACTCAACGTATGATGAACTATGAAGCAGGAAGAGATGATGAAAGTGAATATACTGACACTGAAAGTGGAAGTCAAAGTCTTGAATCCGAACATGAAAGTATTGTAAGTACAAGCACTGATCAAGAAGATGAAGACACTGATCACGATGAAAAATGGGATGACAAACAAACAAACCAGATAGACACTATAGAGTCAGACAGAAATGATGTTCACACAGAAACTGAAGATGAGGACCAGAGACTGGAGAAGGAAATCGAGTGGCTGAAGTTCTTTCTTTCCCACAAGCTAACAAAGGAACTTGATGTAAGTGATCTACGACGGTTTCATGTTTTCTGTGATGTTGAAACCCTAAAGGACATTGAGAACTTTGAGCAAGAAATCAAACATGGGCTAGGGGTATTACAAAGGAGACTAAATAATATAAACAATTATGTGGATGTACAGAACAGTGTCCTTTTATGGAGAACAGTGTGACAATACAGATGATATATTATTTACGTGGATGTACAGAACAGTGTCCTTTTATGGAGAACAGTGTGACAATACAGATGATGAGCATAAAAGTAATCATCATGTAATTCAACACTGTCCAACATGTCTTGCTTCATCTAGGGAAGTAGAAACTAAAGAAATGATATACCAAATGTGTGTAGCTCATTGGTTGCAAGCGAGACAAAGTTCATCATTTTTGAAACTAAGTGTGAGTACAAGCCATACAAAGAATACCAAGAAATATACCCCGATTGGAGGATCCCATGCAGAAGAGATGTCAGCAAAAACAGGATATTACTGGAAGTGGTTTTAGGGAAATTACTCTCGCCAAGTTGCATCAGAATTTGGAGCGAAAGACAACAAAATTCCAAGAGAATGGCAAGAATACACATAGGAAGATGCGAAAACAGAATTGAAGAAACAATACAGGATTTGACACTAAATAAAACAAATATTTATTTAGTAGTACAGAATCCAAATTGTAGCATAGTTATACATACAGATTAACTTTTGTGTAGTTACTATATATAAGTTATAATTATTAGCCATAACATTTAATTTAGTGAAAAACACATTCAATTTGTCAAATGTATGTATTTACTGCAGATGTAAAGTTGTGTATTACTGTAGCTAGAAGCCTGATTATTAGTGCATATATTGTGTGATTTTGAAAGTATATGCACGTAGATTGATGAGCATTTTAAAAAAATGGTTTGTTCTCAGCAATACTAGACATGACACCTATAAATTTTATCCATGCATGTACAACATGATTGAACCACACTGCATTGGAAATAAGAAACTTCATCAATTATATTACTAGTCTAGTTGGTATGTTGAAGCAACTATATAGAGAGGTTTATTGTTGACTGAGCGTATGTTTTAAGATTTGGCAGTTGTATCAACCTGCTGCATGATGAAATAAGCCAATAAATATTTTGTGTTACAGTACTAGTATGAACTGAATATGCCAGACTCAACAACAGCAAACACATGCAACTATACTGACTAGAGCTGATACTCCACTTGAAACCCTCTAGAGATATAGTCTGGTCTTGTTGATGCCACATACTCCTCCACCAGCTCCTGATGTACCACTGCCCGTGAGTTGTCCAGCTCTGAAAGGTCATCCTTAAACTTTGGCTCCTTCTTAAATTGATCAAGAAAAGCCTACACGTTTACGGAGCTTGTCAAACTGACCACAAGAAGACTCAAACAGCTGTTAAAAAAAAAAGAAGAAGACAAACTGATGGAGCTCCACCATCATAAACAGGCTGCAGTTTCATCATTATAACGTACACATGTAGCTAGTACAATGTCATATATACATAATTATGCAGTACTTTAACATACCGACGCTATGCTTGTGTGGTTGGCCAGCATTAAACCACTGACTCTGTGGGCTGACTGAATATGAGGAGGCTTACGAGACAAAGCAACCTATAAGAAAACACAAAGTTGCTAGTAAAGAAGTGCATACAAAATAAAATAAGAACACTGTGATTTATTCTAAACGTCTATACATTACCTGGATGCTGGCAGGTCACCATGGGATAAACTGAGCTAGTTTTCTTTCTGATCCTCTGCAGTGACTTGTGCACCTGAGTGGGGTCCACCTCCCCCTGAATAATGTTCAGGATGGAGATGTAGCAGTGGTTGCGATGACGGTCACGTGGAGTGGATACCATGATATTCTTAGGCTGTTAGGAGCATCATTTGTTGCAATGCGTGAAAGTGTGATATATAGGAACATGTGAACTGATATACAAAGTGGTAAAAAAAACAATAGTTTATCAAGCATGCGCAGAAGCTAAACTGAACACACATGTACATGCAGATATGAAGACCTGTAACATAAAATTTGCATTATACATACATCACAAAGTCTTAGTAATAAAGTATGAGTAACTGCATTAAGCACTGATATAGCTAGTGAATTAACATGAGAAACGGTGAAGCCTAACATGAATGCATCATTGAGAATGCACATACCTAAAGTAATCGTCTCATGACATCCAAAAAAGTAGTTTCTCTGATACTTGCCACCTATAATATAGTGCAACACACAGAGCTCTAGATTATGGTATTATTCATCACCAAACACATGTAGCTACAATACCACAACAGCGCTACATGGTTCATGAATATCAATAAAAAGCTTTCAAGGATTCTCCTAAAAGACAAATGTGCGCACAAAAAGCCAACACTAGCCTCGCATACTCAGAAACCGTTTCCACGCATGTACTATTAAAAATTGAAGTTGCAAGATGGAGAAAGCCTACATGAAACTGAGGCTATACATAATGTGCCTGCATGCTCCCCTCCTACCTGTGTGTCTGTGGTGAGAGGTGTGTAGCCCGTCATGAGGTAGTGGAGCCGAGGGCTAGGGATGAGGGGAGGCTATGAGACCAATGAGATCATTGTTCATGTAGCCGGGATAACGGAGAGCGGTAGTACTGGCAGCCATGATGGTGGACACCTAGGGAGGAGAGGTTAGAAATTATTTACACTCACATAATAAGATAACTTGATATTTAAGAAACAAAGGGAAGAAACATTTCTATATAGTCAAGATGAAGTGCATGGAAGATTAGTGCAACATTTATACTTATTTTAATGCACAATGCAAGAGAAAGAAAGCATTTTCAGCATGACGGTGGTTGAGTGAGATTACTACAACTCTTAGCAAACTGCTGGCAATAGCAACATTGATAATTTACACTCACCAACAGGTTAATTTGTGACAGTGTTGGATTGGGTATTCTGAGTCTTTCTGTGCTATTCTGTTCAATGCAGTGTTGTCAAACACAACCTGCANCTCTCCATATAAAATAGCTCTTCTAATTAAGCAAAAGTTGGTTAAGTAAAATGAGAAATGTCCAGTAATTTCTGGTAAAGACTTAAGTTATGCTATCCAAGTGCTCCAATCATCTCTGCCAGGTTAGAATTGTGCAATATGACCGTGTGTAGTAATGCCGAGTTCTAAGTTTTGTTCACCACGTCGCCAATATGTAGTAACTAGGTTTAGCTCTCACCCTTACACTAAAAATTCAAGTGAATCTCGAATAGTTCATGAAATAAAATGACTAGCCAATGACAATAGCAAAACAGAATGAACATAAAATCTGGGACATAGTCCGTATATAAGACAGTAATTAATGATGTCACACATAATCACAGTAACAAATGCATGCATAATTATCTTAGTACAAATTACATCCTGAGTCCATATCACCAAAGGTAATTGCTTCTTGGCAAGTAATCAAGTTCGTTCTACCCTTTTTTATTTTCTATTCAACTCCCACCGTGAATATAAGTTTAAAGCTCTGACCATTTCTGATGACAAAGAAACAACTCTACCAACACCCACTCTCCCTATCGGAGAACAAAAAGTTTCTCTAGCCCTTGATGGACCCTCCTAAAAGTAAGTATGCAGGAAAATCAACATCAATGATGTCCAAACAGTTGTCAAGTGAGCAAATGATGGAGTACCTACAAAATGAGAAAGATGAAAAACTCTGATTAGAGACAAAGAGAAAAGAAGACCCGTAAAGGAAAAAAAAAGGAGAGAAAGGAATTCGAAGAGAAGAAGGAGGCGATTGAGGCTTTCAAGTTGCGTGGAAGAGGTGGCTGTGGGAGGAGTGGTGCTCATTGGAGAGGTGCATGGTGGTAGTCGACAGAGAGAAGCGAATCCTGTAACACAAAGCGACTTAGATGTAAAGAAGTGTATTGTAACTAAATGAAAACAGGAAATGTGTCACCCTTTACTCAGCCATGTCGCTGAAACCTACTTGCTGAATTAAATATGCATGGTCGCTTTCAAGATGAGAAATGGTGTACCTAGTATTGAGGTTGAGTTGAACAATAGTTTGCTATTGCTCGTATAACCATGCAGATCCAATTTAATTTTAAGACTTATTGTTGTATTGTGATACTTGTAAGGACTGTTATGTATACATTATACTTGTTTGTCGATCCTAAGTTGCGCCTATTATTGACATGTATATATTGTTTCATTGCAGACAACTCCTAGTTAGTTTTACAAAGAAATCAAAGAACATGAACAGCCAGACCCTGGGATTGTAGAAGGGAAATGGAAGCGTAAACTTAAGTTTAGCATTAAGGATTTATCCCTCTACACTGTTAAAACAAGGGTGTAATTTTACACCCCAAATGGTAGATAGTGTACGCTTTAAAAACTATACCCTTTTGGGTGTAAAATATGTGTGCATGTTTACACTATAGGAGTGTAAATCAACATATCTGGGGTGTATATACCATCCTATTTTAACAATGGTAGGAGGCACTATTCTGCCACTATATTCGTATATATACCAGGGCACATTACAGTAGAAAAATCACTATTCGTGTCATGTAAACAAGGTCATGATTTAAAAACAAATAAATAAAAAATCTATAGTACAAAACAAAAAGGTTTGGTTGTATACAAGTGTGACTATATGAATGGTGAGTGGCATGTCCAGATGTATATAGTTAGTGTTCAGTTTCCAACCTATTCAAAGCTGTTACCAGTTCTATAATTAACAGAAACTGGAACACTTTGTTCGTCGTTTATACTCATAATGTGATGCTGTATAAAAATCAATAGGGCATAAAATGGTTTCGGATAAGCTCTAAAATGCGAGCCGATGACATGGATAAGAGCTCCACTAAAACCACTAAGCTCACACATTGGCTCTTGCTCCACAATGATATGATATGTCCATTCTTCAACCGACTGGCACACTGTCAGGAATTTATGTACTGTTTGATAAACTTCACATTCAGGAGCGCACAGAGAATCAGTGGACAGGCTCTGGTAGAAATAGAACATACAGAGAAGTACGCCATGAGATGATGTACATACCTAATTCGGATACCATTCAGTCACTTCTGGATGACTTGAATGTCCTCAACAGGGACAAGCAGTAATTAAACCATATGTACATGTACATGTACATGTTTAGCTGATTTAGCATTCACTGAAAAAATGTTTCGCTCATCAATAGATTGATGATGGCCACAAATCTGCTGATGGAGTGATACGAGATTATTGTGATGGTTCACACTTTTCATCCCACCCTCTTCTTTCTGTTGATGAGAGCTTCCTTCAGCTGTTTCTGTATTTGACGATGTGGAGGTGTGTAATCCAATTGGATCCAAACGTATTGTCGTATGAACTAAGTATAAGTTAGGCGGTATTATCAGTACATGCATGAGTCATGTGATGGTATATGATTATAAGGTTCAAAAAAACCCCAATTTTGTTGTTATAGGTTTGTTGCTCGGCAATGTACCTCCTATGTTCCGATCAAAGCACAGACATATTCAGCTCGCTGCCATTGCTAACACTGAGCACTTAAAGCAGTATGGATCCAATGCTGTCGACCTTGAAGCCATTGATTGCAGACACAAAGAAACTCGTGAGTGTACATATGTGAATGCAATTTACATATCTGTGTATACATGATGTACATGTATGTATAGAGCTAATGTACACTGTATCTACACATGTATTTGCATTTGTTATTGACACGTGTGGTATTTCTATTTAAAGCACGCTTCACTAATGTTTTTAATGCAGGAAGCTAGATGGACATGACTTCATCATCAATGGTGTACCAAAGAAGAAGTATATATGGTACATTATGTGTGGTGTCTGGAGATAACCTGGCTAGTAACCTTCTGGGAGGGTTCAAAGAAGGATCCACTGCACACAGAGGATGCCGCCACTGTTTAGCCACTCCTTCTGAAATGAAGACTATTTTCACTGAGTCACAACTACAACTACGTACACCTGCTGACCATCTCACTAAATGCCTTGAACTAGACAGTGCTAGTACCCTGCAGAATCGACAACTATTGTCCACAGAATTTGGCATAAACAACCGATCAATTGAGCTCCAGTTTTTTGACGTATGTAATGGTGGCTTGGTATACAGGATGTAATGCACGAAGGTTAGTGAACGTTATGTGTAATATTCAAACAGTATCATGCACATGTATGGTATCTCTCTACAGGCTTGCTCGAGTACGAAACCAAGGAACTGCTG
This sequence comes from Tethya wilhelma, assembly GCA_964030475.1. Lineage (NCBI taxonomy): Eukaryota > Metazoa > Porifera > Demospongiae > Tethyida > Tethyidae > Tethya > Tethya wilhelma. The sequence continues at coordinate 1,485,607 of CAXIPT010000002.1, forward strand.
TACTATTCTCTGGAGTATATCAACCACCAAATTCAATCTATTGAGCTTGGCTACGTGGAGAGCAGAGATCGTCCATCGATCATCACATCTACCTCATTACGACCACAAACTAAAACAAGAAGGTACAATGTGTGTGTACATGGTTCATATAAAAGTTTGTTGTACATGTAGCAGATCACGCAATTTTAAATAATGTATCACACTTTAGCTGCTCAAATGTGCGTTACTTGGAAAGCTAGCTGTTGCCACAAATGATCAAGTTCCATGTGGTGATGATCATTGGCAGAATTTCCTAGATCTTCTCAACATTGTGGATAATTGTCTGGCACCAGCTCTAACAGAAGATGATGTTGCTCACCTTGCAACTTTGATTTCTGACCACCACCATGAGTTTAAACTTCTATATCCGCATGCCTCTATTACTCCGAAGATTCACTATCTTGTGCATATACCAAGGTTGACTCTGAAGTAAGCTGATTGCCAATTTCCATATTATATGGAGACTAATTAATGTAAAGACAAACACTATACATTGAAACAGGTATGGCCCCTTACGTCAACTGTGGACGATGCGGTTTGAGGCCAAGCACTCCTACTTTAAGAAGCTCACCCAGAATATAGGGAATTTTATCAACCTACCGTTTACATTAGCTCTTCCTCACCAAAAGTTTTCCTGCTACAACCACCTCTCTAATAACAACTACTCCAGCAATTCTATGACTCTTGGTCCCAGTAAGTTTCTTAAAAAAATATTGTCCATTTTATTATTCTGTATTAACAATCTACTTGTAGGTACAATCGTGTCTCCTGATTGTGCACCTCTTGGTCAGCTGGACAGATTCTGAGGTAAAAAATTTGGAAACACAACGGTTCACTATTTACACCTGTGCACTTGCTATGTGTTTTCAGGCTAAAATGGGTACAAGTGGATGGCATCACCTTCCAAAAACCATGTGCTGTCATAACACAGATGGATGCAGAATATCCCACATTTGGGAAACTGGTCGACATATAGAGGTTATGCAATGACGTCATAATTAATTACGTCATCAACGTGGTGGCCATTTTGAGTGGCAAAAACCTCATAGTGCTGTAGCAGAGTGCGTANATTCCTGTGTGGGCTGCATGTAGTACTCTCTTTCCATGTTGAGTCCCTCATGTTGCCCATAGGAATAATTCTTTACACTCAAACAGCCATTCCATCTTGTTTGCCTTCTTTTTACGATTTGGCCATTCCTATGTCTCATTAGATTTCCAATGTTTTTTTTACTTGTTCGTTCTCATTTTTTCATAATTCTACAAATCACATTTGAGTTTGTGTATATATGGTAGTTACTTGTACACTATCAGCATGGCTAATCTATGCTCATGCTGATCAGTACTGAAGTCAAGTAATGTCAGGAGCCTGCTGAGCTCAGTGTATCTACACCCCAAAATTTAATTGCTTGCTCATCTTATAATGAATACTACATAACACAGTAGTGCATTCACCTCCTAAATATTGAAGACTGAAAGGTTACAGAGAGTCCAACACAACCAGAAATCTTCAGGTAATGCAGGCAGGCTGGATTCCAAATAATGCACACTTATCTACCTGGAAAAGGGTCGACAATTTGACTTTTCAAGTAGCTTATGAATTTATGCATGATGTGTAGAGATGAATGGCTGCCATACGGAGAAGCGCTTTTCGCCTTGTATCTAGCCATTCAACGGGAGACTCGAGCACACGATACCAAAAGCACGTGAAGACAATGGTACCAAGTTTGTTCATTCAAGAATCAGCTTCTGAAAGTGAACAGTCTTCGAGATACGCTGAAATAACATAGAAGAAGAAGAAGAAGAAGGAGGAGAAAATTGGAGGTTTGGCATATTTTAGTTTGGTACCTTAGCGATGGTTTTAGGCCATGTTTTTAGGCTTGTTAGAAAGAGAATGAGCTAAATAGTAGCTTTATAAGCCTTTTAGTGCCAAGCGCTCAGTTTTTGCAGAGTTATTCGCGTGAATATTTGTATTGCGCTAATGGGCCATCCGTGCCATTCCTATGTACCCAGTACTACCATACTGGGAATACTTGAAATGAATATAAACATGCTCTAATCATCCATTGCTGTAGTTGTACAAGCGTTAGCTTGTACTGGACATGTTTCTTTGCATCTCATTATCTCTTATCGAGGTTTTCAATTTTTTGAAAGATTTGCTTGTATCTGGAGTACATATAGACTTGGCTCAGAAATTTTCTAGCTCTGAATAGTCCCAAGGCTAATGTACACATAATTCAAACAATTTCATAAATGAAGTTTATCGATCCCAATATAGTTTTGTTCAACTCAAATGACTATATAGCTACTAAATAATTGTGGGGTGCAAAGTGGTAGTAAATGATTCATGTTATCAAGCTTTGTGTTCTGAGTGTTCTTTCAAATGATCGATTAGTAGCTGAAGGCATTGTATCTTTAAAGAAGGAGCGAAATTCATTAGTTTGAAAAATTCTACAAATTCCACACTATTGTCTTTAGAAAGGACAAGAAATTGTACTTTGCCATCTTTAATTTACAGTAACAGTACATCTGCATATGTGGGGACTTCATCCTGTAAACCAATTAACAGAGGGTTTGCAGTAATACTCAATACTAGTGCATTGATGTCAGCCTAACCTCGTATATTGTCTATCAGTTGCTTGCATGTTTAGACATGTACTTCCAGTTGCTGCCTTGCTACTTTCAATAGTACACCCAGTCACTTATTCCTGTACAATGGTTCAGAGTTTATTAGTTTTATAGCCAGCTAGAGTCATGCATGTCTGCAAGCCACTCCTTGGCTACATAATGCCCTGGTGCTGGTTATTTGATGTGAAGTAGGTGATAGTTGTAATATGGAACTTGCAGTTGATAGCTTTGGAGAAAGCCACAATCATGTATGCATAGAATGTATAGCCACACATACACACACACACACACAAAAGGGGCACTCTAAGATGAAACGAAAAGCTATAGAAGTGATATTCAACTGATAATTATGCAACTAACAAATTCATGTGTCACACGCTAAATTTTATAATCAAGAATTTATTAAACGTACAATTAGTATAAAAGGTAAAGTAACACAAACTACAAGTACTAACATTATTATTAAATTAATTATATGTTCTTCGTGTTCATCTGCTCAACAAAGTGTACGGTAAAAAAGAATATAATATTATACAAGCAACTCCACCCCTATTACATTGCATCAAGCTTACTGTGGCTGTCTACTTCTCAACCTTTGCCTTCTGGCAAATCTCTGCTGCTCAAAGTTGAGCGCTGGGAGAGGATTGTAAAGCCTTCCTGATCAATCAGGTCGGAATGTTGTCCTACCTCTCCCAGACCTCCTTAGCTTCACCATAATTATGAGTGTGTATTAGATCTACAGTAGCATTTCTCACACACAGTGAGCCTTGCAACTATTTCCTCCTCCTAAGAGCTCTCTTCAGGTCCATTGGAGGAGCCTCATCTATATCAGTGAGTCACATCAATAAGGATATGTGGTATCATGTTGATGTAGTAAGCAAGTTATAGAGCCAACTTTCTGTATACCTATTGTATTGTGTACATTATTATAGGTATTGATTTTCAGATTTATCTTACCTACCTCAACCTTGGACATAGCCTGTAATGAGGACTTAACAGTGCACATGGTTGATACAGTTAGATTGCTAGCACTGCAGTGTTGATCCAGGTACATGCATTCAAGTTTAGTCACATCATGTCTTCAAAGAAATATACTCCACCTTCTGGTTAAGCTAGGTTACACACACATTATAGGTTTGCAATGTCAATACATGAATTCTAGAAAAAACAACATGTACACGTACAACAATAGCACAATAATAAGATGTATATACAATTTCAACAAGTAAAATAATGATGAGGGACAACACACTGCTTGCCAGCTAAACCACGCAAGACTCTAATTTGATGTGGTAGATATGTGTACAGGGAATCAACCGTTACAGTTGCAGACACTCGACTATGAAAATGGCTGTTAAATTCAACAGTTTGAAACTGTTGTATTTTAAGAAAGATGTTGTTAGCTTGTATAANCATTGATGAAAGTACAAACATAATGAAACAATAAGTGTTCTCTGGTCCATTAGGAGAAAGAACATTCAGTGGCTGGAAATACATCTTAAATGCGCTTCCTCCAGTATCACCACCCAACTTTAGCTAATTCTCGTCTGCTGGAATAGCTCTATTGTGCCAGGTAATGTGATCAATGCTGTTTGAGAAAAATAGCAGTGTAATTCCTCTATCATTTGTGTAGAACTGTGTACCATTTGCTGTGGTCACTGTACTAATAACTATTCAAACACATTGGGGATGTAAGCCATAGCAGTCTCTTAAATAATCTCCTTGTGTTGGAAGGAGAAACGTACCAGTTTAAGATTGTCTCCAATAATATAAGCTCTGCTGTTTTCTTTCACATCTTCTCTGATTCGATAGAAAGGCCCAACTTGCCAAACCATCTGTGTGAAGACCTACAGGTAATGAATGACTGAACTATACTCCAAGTGTGAAACCTTCGCATTGGAATGTTGAGGTCTGTTTTCATAGCTAATGCTGACTTAATATTAGCTGGGATATAGATATGAAAGGAGCCACCTAAATCTTTAAGCGCTCTATTGCTTGCTTCAGGATCACATCTACGAACCTCGTGACTCAAATATCTTGCCATATCACCAATTAACACTCAGCTTCTCTCGCAGGTTTGTATAATGGTGAGATCTTTCCCAAAGAGTACTTCGTGATGTTGCTTTCCTCTGATACTCTAAATTTCCAAGCTTGTACAAACATCATTGGTTAGGTGTATTATGTGAATGTTTTTATTTACTTTATGTGTATGTCTATAGATTTAATTTGTGTATAAGTAATTTAGTTTACCTGCCCAAGGGTCTTTACTCTTCGGAACCACTTGCACTTAGTGCTCACTTTGAAGCTTCTGCTATAGTGGTGAGTAGGGAGCTGCTCTAAAATGGTATAAGGTGAATGTTGCTGTTGCTTTTATGGATCACCTATGGCTCATAAAGCTTCATAGTTTCTAGGGTTAGCTCCCTGCCATGTATTCCAAGAACTTCGGTATGTCTGAGGCTCTCAATTGTACCATGGTGACCTACCTTACCCTCAGAGGAGGTACGACAGCCATGTGTCATGCTGGCACTTTACGTAATGCTAATTATTCACATTCCTTGCGCGTGATGTATCTAATTTACAGTATATAGATGCAAATTTTTTGTTTCAAGACTGGAAATCGAGAACAAGAACTGAACAAGAACAAAGAAGCTAGCATGGAAACCAGAGCGGCCTCGTCTCCAATTATGACCTCAAATTCGTCTAATATGATCACCAATGGAATGCAGTTGGCCCTGTTGAGTATAGCGGCAAGAGAATTTTATTACAATATACCTTCATTTTCCGTTATTACCACCCCACTTCGCCAAGTAACCATTCAAGTAGAAGTTGATGATGGATCACCACATTCTTTTGAAGGATTTATCCTATTATAGTATATAAACGTGCCAAGTCTTCTACTGTTAAAAAATCATTGTTTTGTCTCGGTAAGTTTATATCATAGCTAATAAAGTGAAGTATGAACGTCGTGTTATGTGTAACTGTCTATTAGGTTGATGAGTTCTGCAAGGAAGTGTATGTTCGACACCTTCGTGCATTCGATCGTGGTTTGCTAATTTTATGGGACTATGAACAATTAGATGTGAAGATTCAAGTGAGGAAACGATCCACATGATGGTAAAGATGACGAAGATACCAGCTATGTGGACGCCAGGTTTTAGCACTGTGTGCTTTAAGTGTATTGGTGTCACACTTGACCCTATTTACTAGTCAAGACTAAAAACTGAAACACTGTTTGGATAATGATGAAAATGTTGCAGTCAAACTAGATCCTGAACCAGACAATCCAGACAAATCTCAGACACAACATATCCAATACGCTGCCAAGATCCATTTAGTTCACATTTAAAAGCAATCGCTTGTTGATCTTCTAGACGTTCATGCAGCTCTTATTTCAGGGGATATTGTGTCAGTGGAATTTGCTTGGGTTAAATTCAAACTTTGGAAGAAAGCTCCAGACTTTTATGCAGCTATAGATGTCACTCGTAAGGGACAGTGGTCCCTCATTGTGAAAAGAGCGTATAGTACTTTTACATGAACTTGTTGCATAACAGTAATAAGTGTGTGTGTGTGTGTGTGTGTGTGTGAGTGCGTGTCATGATTGGAAATGGTATAACAAACAACATGATGGTATTAATACCAGTTCTAATCTAGATGCTGTAAAAAATTACAGCAGAACTCGATCAAGCCCATAGGCATTCTCTTGGTAGGGAGCAATTAATGTATCACTGTTATCTTGTCTACTAGTGCAAAGTGCTTTATACAAACTGTACACAACATTGCTCCTATCCGATGCTTTCAGCTCACACATGGCTTTGTATGCAAAAGACAGAAAATCCACTGGTACATACAAATCGCTACTTTGAACAACATCTGAGAAAAGGTGAGAGAGAATGTCGATTTGTTGCTCTATAATCCAACACCAGAAATGGCTTGTGTACAAGCTTCCACAAGACTATATCAGATGGAGAAGAGTGTGAGGACACGAAAGCTGGTGGAAATTGAATGAGTGGTTTTTGCCAACGTAGGAGTTGAGAACTTCTTTTGAAGATTTCGCTTCACTTTGTTTCGACATCCATCAGGTATACAAATTAAAAATAGTGAATTAGCTATGGAGTGTTATGATGAAACTTATTATTACCTGTACGATTAACACCTTCAGGCGACAATCTAGACAAGAAGGAGGAGAGGTCACTCCAGAATTCATGCTTGGCAGGCCACCGATCTTCAAATCCATGTCTAACAATATATTCAACCACAAATTTCACCTCCATATCACTCCATTTCTAAAAATGTAATCCAATTTACAGATATAATTTTAAAACCTTCAATATACACATACTTTGCGAAGATTTGACACATCCAATGACTCTTCAAATGAGAAGTGTCTTCTACTAATAAAAGAACTACTACCACTGGTGACAACAGATCGTGAAATTGAGAGATGTACCTCCTTGGAAGTTAGATGATGGAGAGTTCCTGGCAGGAGTTAAAGGTGTAGGAAACTGGGGGCATCTTTGAGCTCTTTTACTTGGTTGTATTACACTCCATCAATACTTGCTCAGTTCTCAACAATTCTCAACAATTCTCACTACTCAGTCTTGAAACGAAAATTTTACAATATACTTTAAATTAGATACATCACGCGCAAGGAATGTGAATAATTAGCATTACGTAAAGTGCCAGCTCAGCACAGCTGTCGTACCTCCTCTGCCCCTGAGGTTTTTGAGCAAGAGTTCACTAGATGGAAGCACATATTATTATATTTGACTAAACCTGCTGAAACACAACCAGCCACTTGTGCTAGTGCTCTCAAAGAGTGTGATGCTTTTCTCTTTCCCAATATCAGCTTCTAGTGTGTAATCTTCTAGTTACATCTACATAACAGTACTTTGAGACGTTTACACAATTTCATGTGTGCTGGAATGTGTGAAAGCAGATTGACATCCTTAGGATGCTATCAACAGAGTGTGGATTTAGATACTATTGTTTAGTTATTTGCTGAATCACAAACCATGAAGGTTACAACTTAGGAAAGTATACTTTTTGAGACATAATTTCTGTGTTATAAATTTATATGTTATGTGAAACTTAGTACAGAATGAGAAATAGAACCCCTTCACATGAAATGCTGGCTACAAGGGAAGCAAGGCAGTCAAGGACTAACCAAACACACCAGGCCATTATTCATTTGAAGCCTCCAACTTACCAAATAGCAATATACATCATGTCAATCCAGAATTGAAGATACCATTGAGACATCTCCCATTGATAGATGTTGGTGGACCAAATGATGAACAGGAAACCATCACAAATGAACTGCAAGGTAAGCTGCATGTGAACAATGTTGCATTTTAAATTTCATTGCAAATCTTTCATGTACATGAAAGATAGTTGCCTACTATGATTACAAACTATAAGTCTTACACATGTGTTTTTAACTATATGCATGACTATATACATGCATGCAGTGAAAAGCGTATTAATAAAATCTAGACATAATATTATAGATTTTGCCAACCTGGAGATTGCTAGCAACAACCGTACAACCACTTTGGGCACCCTATAGCCTACAGCAACACAGATGCAGAGAAGCTGACAGTATGTACCTCATTTGATCATTACATCAAACTCACATTAATTTTATATCCATGTATCTTTGACTACTACAGACGATGTCAACATTGATGCATTCATCATGTCAGAGTCATCTTTACCTGCAGCACTGTCATTTCTTTGCTCACCACCAACTGACCCTCCTCTAACTAGAGTTGGCCCTCGACTCACTGCAGTAGGCCCTCTATTCACTGCAGTTAGTACTCCACTCACTAGTACTGGCTCTTGACCACCCAAAGATCCATGACTCAGGCTAGTAGCAAGGCATGGACATTCAAGCTGGCCAGTGACAAAATGTGTACATCCCAGGAGGCATACATGAGTCGACAAACAATGTCCCTGACCATGGCCAAGGAACAGAAGATCTAGGGGTAGAGACACACTGAGCCTTTCTTTATTTATTACAAAGTTTTAATTAACCATTACAAACATACAATTTTATTCAAAATTAATGCCAAGAAAAGTATATAGGTGACAGACCCAATCTAAGAAAAGCCTGTAAAACATTAACTTTGATAATACAACACTCATGCACTTACCAATAAAGATACAGAGGAAGCTCGTCTACCACCAATTAATGCCACCACCAAAAGACTGGCCCCGCAGCTGAGACATTTTCCCCTTGGCTTTCTCAAATTATGTCGGGACTACCCTAAACTCGCAGAATCTCCCTTTGTGTCTATAACATTAGTGTAATCACATCTGACATGAGATGTTACAGTGCACCCCAAGATCTCAAAGTTGTGAGGAGGCTGCATCCTTTCGTTACTTTCGTCAGTATATCCAATTGAAGAGAACATTTTTAGAGTCCGAGGAACTTGCTTTTTTTTTAAGTTTTGATTCTCTTACATAAAATTGTCATGCATCTGCCAGCATGATGCTCGATTCTAATTATGATCATTATAACCACTGAACGAGTTTAACTTGTGATTTAATTTTCAATATGCATGCAATGTGTTTGGGAGGATTATATATTGTGTACTCAGTTTGTATGCAACATGTCATTCTGAATCAGTATGTAATTGAGTTTGTTAATAAAAATTGTTAATGTATTCTTAATATGTGCTGAGTATGTATTAAATTTTGTACAATGTAACATTAACAGTCACTCAGTCACCAACTTGGCCAGCATGCAGAGTGTATAGTTCACAGAAATTTAATGTTAACAACAATCTGTGAGGATTATTGAAATACTTATGACATTGTAACAGTGATTGATGAAAGTTAATTACTTAAGGACCGAGTCCAAGCAGCTAATCAAGTGTAAAAATTATGCTAAACTATAAGTATTACTGTCAGAAACACGTGTATACATTTCCACATGTATACTAAACATGCTCACATAATTTGTAGGTCATGTGACGAATCCTTTTTCAATTTCTCATGAACAACTAATAATAATATGGCAGTACTGTTGCTACAGGATTCGTCTAACTCTGATCTACCCGGCTGCAGTGCATGACGTTTATCATGGTCAGAAAAGTGTTTCTGACTGGCGTGCTTTATTTAGAAAATCCAGTGCTGCTCCACTTTATGCATGTAAACTGGGCGGTTCTGAGTAAAACAAATTCAGTGACAAAAATTGGTTGCCATATATAGCAATATTATTTAATTCCTACCTAATTAATTATTTGTATATACAAACCATAGATGATGTGATTAAAGCTATATTATTTACCATGATTAGGATATACTATCAATATAAATATATACATCTCCATTTTTATTGATGTATATTCTGAAAGTTATAAAACTTTCCAAAAATGTGTAACTAATTACAGAAACTATATAGTCCTTGAGCCGGTATGCTATTACCAGTAGGGTAACTGCTTATCAGGCAAATACATGGCCGAAATCGAAATCAACACAAAAATTGAGCAGTTGGAAGAGGCAGGTCAACATGTTCAAGTGACAGATCATGTAAGAGATTCTTTTGAAAAACAGCCATACCTAGAACTGCTAGAGAAAAATCTCCGTGACAGATTTCCAACTGTTGAAATTGTCTCAGCTTTTCACATATTTGATCCTAAACAGCTCCCTGAGAACGAATATAAATTCTATCAGTATGGTTTATCTGACCTCCTTGAACACTACACTTTAAGTCCTATATAAGTTGGACACTACCGATGTCTGTGGCAAATGGAAGGAGTTTAAATTATTTATGTCCACATGTACAGAATTGAAAAATGGCTCGATCAAAGACTTGGCAAAATTCTTACTTAGCACCCCAGAACGACGCCTGCTCTTTCCTGCTCTCTCTAAACTACTAATCCGAGGACTAGTGCTACCGATTGCAACAGCTGATTGTGAGAGAGGCTTCTCTGCTATGAACAGGATAAAGACAGTACCACGAAATAGGCTCAAGACCAGTACCCTGGAACAGCTAATGTTTATATCGATCAAGGGACCTACTGCTGACAAGTTTGATTTTGACAAGGCAGCAGATTAATGGGGTGGACTATATCAACGTAGAATTCACTGGCAAGATTGACTATTTTGTACATATTTTTCTTATATACTCATTTTTTTGTCATGTGTCGTCTCAGAATGCACCAGAATCAATCTCAGCTAATCTAAAATCCAAAAATTTTCCAGGGTAGCATGCCCCCAGACCCACCTACAAGGGCCGGTTTGTGCCAGCCAGTTTAGCCCATCTGCTTGACGATTTCTCTAGCTAGAACCCTGAGTAAAAATTGTGTTGTGCATGCATTTGAGCGCACATTGTTATGGTATTTACTACAAGCCGCTTGCTTATGTGCAGCTACAAATATTCATTTGCTGACTTCCAGGAAGTTCTCACAGGTATGTACTCTACTGCATTCCACGCATGTACTGATGTTCTATAGCATCAAACAGATTCTGTGTAGTGTCGTTTTTTTCCTTTGGGAAAATATCAAGCTAAAAATTACATTGGTGTTATCGCTTAAATTTCACAGATGGAACACAAAAGTGCTCTTGAGAGTTTATGCCCAATTTGTGGCAAGGCAAAATCCAGACGCACACAACCATTGATCCAGTTCATCTTTATTGTGCTGGTAAACCCAATGGATCCTTGGTCTCTGACTGGAACCTATTGGCGCTCCTCTTGTGAGACTGGTCAGCTGCGTGGACGACACTCTGCTGCAATTCACTGCTGATATCATTGGAACATGTTGTCTGTGGTTCTCTGGTGTGTGTTGAGTGTATCTGAATCATTGATCCAAGTGATGCTACCACAATGGAGACATTACAAATTTCAGCACTATTCAACCAGCATCGTAGATACACTTGGTAGTCTGTGTGTGGTATGTGAGAAGTGTGAGAGTCATCTTCAGCAAAACAAGCTCCAGCATCACATCGCCAACACCGCGCAACTAAATTGGTTGAATCTTCCCAAGACATGCACTGATCACTGGTAGTTCAGACTTGTTGGCTGCTAGGACGTCAGACATTGTGAAAGAGAAGTCTCTTGGAACCGGTAGAGTTCCACTGTCATTTGATGAGGATTCACCCTGAAAGAAAGTTCCGAATGATAAGTCAGTCTGTGCAGATATCTTTACTGGTATTGATATCAGTGGAAAAGTATCGAGCTCTTATGACTGATGTTGTACCTTGGGATGGCTTTTGTTGCTGCTTGGTACATTGATATAACATAGATGGACTGCTACAGATATAGTTCACACAGGGACTTACATTAAATGTGATGGCTCTGGCATTTTGAGGAGTTTTCGTATTGTCTTCAATCTCCTTCCATTCTAGCACTTTTTTTTGTCAAATCCATGACCCAGCTCATCTAACAGACGCAAGGTATGCCAATGTGATAAGCAAAGTTTGCTCTTCTGGAGACCTGTGTGTTTTCATGCACATTCTAATTTTGCTATATAATGCTTCATAAATATAGTGTGAATCTAACCAACACTAATGAATGTAAACACATATAATATACTGTTAGTTAACATACAGGTATATACCGTATAGTGGGTAGACTTGAATTTGACGAATTATTTTTCAAATTGCCAAATTAAAAATCGCTAAACAGTTTACCTATATAAAAGTATGCAGTGGACGGAATTGAAAAATCGGCAATAATCCCAAAATGGGAATTCGCCAAATTTTAAACCCGCCAAATTTACCCGCTATACAGTATACAAGTGCCAAATCAATCACTCACACCTTCTTAGATGCATGACCAGAGTACGTATAAGATGAGTGATATCAGATGCTGAATGAGGCATACAGTAGGTTGGCAATTTTTACAAACTATAGACAGGATTAAACCTGTTACTGCCTCACTATTCTTTCTTGGTTTGCGGGTCTTCATTGCACCTCTCAGCAGTGTCAAAAGATTGGGTGCATGCAATTCCATTTCTCGTTGCACTTCCTTCCAGTCAATTGTTGAGAGGACTCTCACACTCCTATGCTTTAGGATTGAGTTAACTCTGTTTGAGCACATTGCAGCAACCTCATGTTGCAGTTTCTTACTCAGACCTCAGAGGATGTATTTGCTCATGACCGGATCCTGTAAACAACGTCTGGTCAAGGCACAATGACTACCCCTTGCTAGTGATTTTCCCATAGCCTTACGTGATGAAGTAAGCATGTATCTGTCGTAATTTAGTTTCTGGTTGCATTATTAATGATATTCTTGTTGTTTGCAGCTAGTATTTGCCCTGATATTGGTAAGTACCGAAACGTTGACAGAATTAAAGTTTCCTACTCTACTAAACAAATTTCCTGATAGATAGGCAGGAGCCTTGTTTACCTTGGACACCACATTGTTGACTATAGGCTAATAGTTTGTAGCTGCAAGAGTGTCTCAGTGATTTGCTACTCGTTTTGTTGGGCTTTCAAAGTATTAATCTCATTACATAGTTCTGCACATCTCAATTATTTGCATGCAGATGAGACTCATGTCGGAACAGCTGATCCATAAGCAGTAGTCTAGGTTGGTTTCTTCATGATTTTGAATTAAAATTTCCCCCCGCCTAAAGAGTAAATTATTTCACATATATATACAGTGACTCAAGTGCAACTAATGTTCCCAGTACGGTAGTACTGGGTACATAGGAATGGCCCATTAGCGCAATACAAATATTCATGCGAATAACTGCAAACTCAGCACTTGGCACTAATAGGCTTCTTAAGCAACTATTTAGCTTTCTTAGAGACCATAGATCAAACTTGGTTTCTTTAGGGAGAGTCGCTTTTGCCATTGAGTTGCTAGATACAAGGCGAAAAGCGCCTTCTCCATATGGCGACTATTAATTTCTAAATCATGCATTATTCATTCGCTAGATAGCCTAACAACCCTTTCGATATTCAAGTGTGCATTATTTGGAATCTATTGCAGCATGCAGTGCCCAAGTTCTGTCCGTTTTCTGTGTACAGTTCTTTAGCTAACAAGACATGGACATAAAACCCAGGAGTTCAGAGTTTCAGCCGTTTGAAAGGCATGAAAGTTCCCTGCTCATGGATCAGGATAAAGACTACTACTTTTCCAAAAAATAGAACAAACAAGTACAAAAACTAATGTAAAGGAATGGCCAAATCATAAAAAAGTGAGCAAATAAGATAGGAATGGTTGTCGGATTGAGCGAGTTCATTCCTGTGCCTACAATGTCATAATGTCATGTGTAGGGACATTTCTATCCTTGTTTGCTCACTTCTATGTTTTTTGTACTTGTAGATCTGGTAATATATGTGGCGTGAAACAGGAATTTGTAATTTATTTCAAAGATTTACCTTAGAACAACACACATTACAATGTTTGTATGTTTCCTACACCCGTCATTTTTTCTTGGCAGCAGTTTCAGTACTAACTCTAGTGGTGTGCTCTAATTAGAAAATAGGTCTGTATACTGTTTTCTTACAAACTCTTGTATATTCCCAGTACAGTGGTACTGGGTACACAGGAATGGCACGGATGCCCCATTAGTGCAATACAAATATTCACGCGAATAACTTACTTAGCACTATAAGACTTCTCAAGCTGGCATAAAAATATGGCCACACTGTTATAATTAGGTTGTTATCTTAACAACCAAAGATTCTGATGCTATTTCAGGGTTGTTTTGTTGACAATGATTGTTGTTTAGGGTTGTTAACTTGGCCAAATTATCGTCTATAATAGTGTTATAGTTACAACTTAACTAACGATAATATCAACGCAGCTAGCAATTATTGAAGCATGTATTTATTATTAAACACAACATCACTGTTGTATTTCTATAAGCCTTACCTTGTACCTGAACAATGCACCATGCACATCATTATGTATACCACACGGTGTTTTAAGTTGGCAGTAGATAACTTTCAGGATGTTTCCAGCTCTGATCGACTTTTCACCATACCATATACCTATTCTACACATACACAATCTCATCATAACTACATAGTACAATATTATGTAAAGTTACTTGAAATTAAAATATTGTTAATGCGATTACCGTACCAAATACCAGAGTTCAGTTAAGCCTATTTAGTCACAAATAATACCAAACTTTGCACAATAATTATTATTTCATTTCTTCTTTCGGGATTCAAAAAAGTTTGTATGTTAAGGGTTGCGTAGATTCCAGGTTTTTCTCCTGACAGCATACTTCCAAGATTCCTACACATCAAAAACATTCAGATGGTAAAGAAAGTTTTCTAACATACATATTTTACTATTGTAAGACTTACATAACCAGTTGAGAAATTCTTTTAGGTTGGGATAAGAAGTTGACAGAGTTGACGTATGTCCGAAGCTGAGGTGGTAGCACTGTTGAAAAGGATAGAAGCCATGTTGTTAGCTATTTGATGCCTCAGTCTGTTACCTCCCCAGAAGCAACTAATTCCTTGAATTTTGAAGGCACAAGATAGCTCATCGTTAATATTCGCCAGTCAGTCTATGTGTGAAAAGTAATTTGAAATTTCCACCACGTTGTTCAAAGTTCAGCCCGTGTGGACACGTGTTTGACCTTTGAACCATGAAAAGGCTTCTTGCTTGCATGACTTGTGCAAAATTTCACGTTCAGTTTAATACCAATTGATCTTTACAAGCAGAACCGTGACTGCTCTGGCTATGTCCAGCACTGAACTTCCTGACCTTTCCTCTCATTTCGACGACCATATTGGACTGATATTTTGGTAAGTTGGTACTTTTATGATAGCATGTAGAACATCATTACAAGTTGCATCTTTGTGTGCCATTGTTTTGAGCTATATTTATTGTTGCATGCATGCGCTGATAAAAATCTGATACTAGGATGTACAAAGCACTAGCAGTACTACTACTGGTGCCTCGGGATCTACACTTCCCAGCCAGACTACCACACTGATGCCATCATTGGCATCCACAATCCTGGCCACTCCTTCACCGGACACTCCTAGCTTAGTGAGTCCTATACAAGTTACGTATGATTGGCTCAACAACAGAGCTAGATTCAGGGCACACACTATACTAAGAGCCTAGATAATAGAGTCCTGTGAAGCACAATCCTATATATAAGTACAGCTATTTCTAAATAACGATCATCCTATTTGGTCCAGGGCTGCCATGGAGTCCTGCCTTGTTTGCCCATAAGCTAGGCTTGTTGGTGTTTATTTTCTCAGAAAAGGTGCAATAGAGTAATAGCTTGGTAACTTTGTTTATCGCTCTGAAACTAAATGTACCTCTGTTTATAGTTGGAAAAATTACTACTAAATGTGATTGAATTCATTTAAGTTACTAAATAATAAAAATCTAAATATGTTCTCTTCTTAGTCATTTAAGTTCTGAATATCAAAATCTAAGCCCTGATCCTCATTTTCTTCGAACACATCCTAAAGTACGGAGCAAGCTTGTGTGTATAGTAGGATTCAAAATATCATCCAATTCCTCCTCCTCCTGCACTTCCATTACTCTTTCTGCCTCTTCTTTTCTCTCTTCCCCTCTCCCTAGATGCTCAAAAAGCCTTTCCTCTATGTTCTGTAACAGCACTAGTTCTAACACTGTTAACATGGCTTCTTTCCATATACCTGTTCTTCCATCTGTGCAAAATGACAGTCTGTTCTGTTTCAGTAGTATTTTATGCGTCATTTTATCTACAGGCTCCTCCTAACACTGCAGCTAACAGTAAAGTTGCTCTCTGTGTAATGTGTTGGTAATAACTGAAGTAGGTACCAAATTCTTTAAGAGTAGTAATCAAGATTGTAGTGATAGTATAAAAAGATCTTTGTCTTGTCTTTGTTTTGATCTAACATGCTTTTGATGCCCTCTTACTAGCGAACAAACTCCATGGCCATAGTTAGATCTTTTTGAATTATGTAAATATTAGACTATTGTAACACATATACCATGACTAAACTTTATGATCATGTATTTGAATATGGTGCTTTTAATTTCTGTACCGTGTACAAAAGGTATTATTCTGTATACCGTTTAAACAGCAAGTGCTACTGTGCGGCTTCAGTGCTTGGCATGGAAGGGATAAGAGATCTTGCCATCTCACAAGTTATGAACAAAGAGGTGTTTTCTGAGTTTATAAAGTTTTCTGGTGGAATTGTTCCTCATTTTAAATATTCATTTCAATTTGAAGTTCTCGAGTTGAACAGATTTGTTCATCAGTCATCCCCCTAATTGGTTACCAGCACCATCACTGCAATGTCGTATGTTTTAGCTGTTGAACTACTATGATTATTAACACTATAATTATTAACAAACAAATTGAACATAATGCACACAATTGGAAATTATTAGTTCCACAAATATAATACTTCGGAACAATAACATGTTTGTTCCGCAAAACACTTCGAACTTGAAATGAAAAATTAATGATGACTATATGTAGATCTACAACTTCAAATGCTCCTGATAGGTTAAGGATGTACGCATGGTAGTGTCTTTTGTACGTTTCTGTGTGAAACAGTTGAACCTATATGCAACAGGTTTGCTTCCAAAGATGTGAACTTGAGCAAATACAGGCTGTGCTTCTCTCACTCCTACAAGAAGAGCCGATTGTTTCTTAAAAAGAACACCATTAATTTTGATCTGTAAATACAATTTGAAGGCATTAATAATCAGACTTACCCATACAAATGTACAAGCATCAACCAATCTTATGTCTTATTGGTAACAATCCATGTTCTCATCTTGGAGCTCAACTGGCCAACTCTCAGAAGAACCTTCACAGTTAAAAGTAATAAATTATGTGTAGTGTACATGTGGCAAGAGCTAACTTCAAGCTTGTCATCGTCCAGGAGATCATTACTCTGATAGTAATAACAATGTAGGTACTGGTGTAATACGAATGTTTAGCTTCGTACCTCATGGTCCAATGACGTACAAGTGGGCCGAACCTACACTCATGATAACATCATGTATTATGATAGTCACACACACACACACACAACTCTAGATTTAGATAGTTTCTATTTAAAGAACACCTACATATACATACACATAATATACCATGTATTGTGATATAGAGTTCATTATATGAGTCAGGGTGCATGCACAAGATAGTGCATCTTGGGAATAACTGATGAAGAAGGGTATAGCTCACAGAATGCGGAGTGATGTTCTTCAATTGTACTTTGAGATATCCCACTTCATCAATTGATATCTCTGGTGCAAGCAGGAGGTCTGATATTTCTAGTATCAAGAGGTAATTCTTCCACAAGTCATTATCTTCAGGAACAAACTGAGCTACCATAACAGGCACTAAGCGACAGAGCAACCACGCTTGTGTTGCTAAATGAAGGAAACACATGTGTATAAAAAGCTTTGCTTACACTGATAGTCTACAGGCAAGGTTACATCAGTACAGTTTATTCCTGTACCTTTTTGTTTCAGAGAATTGTTACTTGACAAGAGGGTCTTGCTAGATATTGGTGCAGGCCTATCAGTTTCCATGTGTCCCAGTTCCTTATGTTCAATGGCAGTGTTGACAACTATAGACAAGATAACCAATTATATATATATCTGCAGAGTTTTTTTTTGTGTGTTTTTTTTAGTACATAGTTTGTGCATACATGTACATTGATGGAATGCTTAAGGAGGAGTTTCAATTCATATTGGAGAGCACCTTCTAAAACGTCATGCTGGTAGCAAGGCCCCACTACACAGGTTGAAGTGGTCGAGTTCTAGAAGTACACTCCAGGTGTTGATCCCATACTCTATTGACAAATTTTCGTCATCATCACCATCTTCAATCTCTTCTAACTGACGGTAGTGCTTTTCTAGTGTACAGATTTCAAAATGTTCTTTACTGAACTGTTATGACACATGAAGAAACTGTAATAGTCTACTGCTAACAAAGTGCTGTGTATGTAGTCTAACCATTTGTTTCGTTTCTCCAGAGGTTCCAAGGCAATGCCGACAATATCTATATGCACCACTACCCTCCTTACAGTAGAACTGGCAGGGTTGTCAGCAGACAAAAGTGTCATTGTACCATACAGCTAGTGTATGGTTGGCTGATAATAGAATAGCGTGGATGATAAACGATGGCATACAAGATGGCGTTTTTCGACTACTTGTCCAAAAGAAGAAAAAAGTCCGAGAGCCTTTGGAAGTAAGCAGATATGTGAAGTACGCTTTTTGTAGTCATGTTAGATCATAAGCTAAAGATCGGAAAGGGTCCAAAGTTCACTTATGGTCCGAGGGGCAAACCCTGGAAAATAATTGATGTGTTAACAGCTACACATGTGCAAAGTCTGTAAGTAAAGTGGGAACTTATGCATAGAACACTGAAAAGCTGACACAAAGTTATAACAAAGTTCAAAAAATTGCCGACACAGCACTTTTATTACATTTACATAAAGTACTAACCTTTGCAAGGCACGCCTCCATATAAATGACCAGATCTTCCAAAAAGCCTCCTTTTTCAAGACAAGCACGAGAGACAAACCAACGAAGGGTCTCAGCAGAAGGTCAGCAGGGTCTCAGCAGGGTCTCACTTTCACGTCAAGAATTTGAATGTTGGTAGTGTGCAAATCTGGCCAGATGCAAATTCTGTACTGAATGTATGAGAGTGTATGTGTGTGTGTGTGCGTGTGTGTTAAATGGGGGGAAGAGACAGAGAATAGATTAAAGTGGTATACAAATTATGTTACATTGAATGAAATCGCAACAAAAAATATTCTAATTGTGTTGTTATTTTGACTGGGAGTTGAACACTATATTATTGTAAAGAAATTTCTTGATTCTTATATTGATACAAGGATCATAATGATAGCATATATGAATCCAGCCGGCTGGCTATTACTGGCACAGCACTAAGTTGAAAGGCACTGTGTGCATGCAAGTTATATTACTATTATGAAGTAGCTGGGTGACATCGTCATGTAATAGTCTATGCCAAATCACACACTTATATGCTTACATAGATATCAGGCCAATTCTTATCTGTCTTATTATTAAGCACCACTGACCAACAGCAACAGCAGCAGCAGCCCATCTGATGCAAGCTGCTTTCATCCAAGCTCAAAAAAGCCTCAAATCTCAGCAACTACAGTGTTTTGGACAGAAAAATATATTTCTACAAGATCATTCAGATTTATGAACTTAAGTATCATTAAGATTTCGATGGGACAGACAGACAAAATGACTACTATGTGCTGATCGAGGCTTAACTCTTTAGGGCCGGTAGACGGATTTATCCGCACGCGCGTATTCAACGATCGCGTAATCTGCGATTTTTCGCATTTTTTTATTTTAAGCCATAGCGTTCGAGCTATGAGCTTTAGACTTGCTGTGCAGTTAGGTAAGGAAGCGCTCTACTAAAATACCAAGTAAGAGTCAGGTCTGATTAGTGGGAGGGGAGATATAGGCTTTAGAGTTCAAAGGTCGCGATCGCGGCGAGATCGTGACCTTTGGTTTTAAACTCACGTTTTTTTTCTTAGTGCTTTGCAGGAGAAGCTTGACGCTAGCTATGGAGGTGCAGGGAGGCTTAGGCTATACCTGCATACAAGCGCTTTTGCAGTGCTGCTCTTCAAGCTGGAAAAAAAGCCTAAAGTATGCAGGTCATTTGGCGAACTTTGACCCCTTCCGTTTTTGCAAGCTTTTAAAGTTAATAAAACAATTTTAGAACTAATTTGATATAGCCATGGCTTAGTACAACCATAGCTAAGCTCAACTAGCTACAAAAAAGAGTAACTAAGGCTAAAGCAAGAACAAAAATGTACAAAAACCTAGGTTAATTAAATATTCATAAAATCTAATTAAGTATGCATAATAAATTTAGGCCCTAAAGAGTTAACTAGTTCCAGAAAAAGTTAAAAGTGCTGTATACTCAGAACAGTTAAGGCAAGCTCAGTGTATAATAATAGGTAAAATCTAAGAAAAGTGATATGGTGTATCTTCTAAATTAAATCATATGTTACCATGGAAACTTGATGAAATGATAATCTCACCTTTAATCTACATGGTAATGCAATTAAAAGTGTCATGTGACCTATAGTTTATGAATAATCTGCCACTTAATTATAATTACTAAATTATGAATAATTCATTTTACCGCTACCAAATACTGTTGCTATGGCAACCAAATTTTGGGACCAAAAACATCTAATAGTAAAGTATCCAAATCTGGGTGGAAATGATGTCCCCGATGTATGCGCATAAAGATATGGCACAAAAACACCATTTTCTATATAATGCACACCCAAATTTTGCAACATTTTTGCTAATTTCTTTATGCGCATATATCGGAGACAACGTTTCCACCCAGATTCAGATACCTCACTACAAGACGCTTATGGTCTGAAAATTTGGTAACCATAGCAACAGTATTTGGTAGCGGTAAACCCAATTATTTACAAAAAATGTTAATTATTCATAATTATCTGGTCACATGACTGTTACGACTGAGTCAAAATGTAGAGGGAAGACATAGCTATCATCATGCATGTTTCCATGGTAACACTTGCTATGGTTTGTAAGATATAGCATTAATTATCAACATGTGTGATGATTTCAGTTAAGGAACTCTGAGCTTGCCTTAACTGATCTGAGTACTCTTGGCAACTGGAGATTTGGCAGTTTTAGTATGCACAATATACAATTAATGGTTGTCATGATCTACAAGCACTCTTAAGGTTACGTGCTACAGTTAATATTCATACAATTATATTTTTTGTATTTTATATTTCCATTTATGCGTATGATTAGAATAGCAACCAAACTTTTTCAGGAGATAAGTATTATCATGAACCTCTATAATCTCGATTGGGGTTATCGCTGATTGTATTGTTGATAAGATATAGCCAAGAAGGAGAGAATGGCAGGTGTGCATTATATGGAAAAAGATGCATATCTTTCATCCAGATCAGTATTTCTGAACCCCAATTAAAGATTTAGGCATATATTGATGAAAAAAAAAATACTTATATCAAAAAATGATTACCATAGCAAAAGGGCAACATTTCCACCTAATCAATTATTCTTTTTTTTGTTGATTCAGCAAATATGGAATGGTCACATGACCAACTTTTGACTTAAGAATGTTTGAAATGTCCCGAAGAATCTATACATACGTTTCCATGGTTAATAATTAGTTACTTTAAAAGTTATGACCATTCCGAATAAGGTATGTTGTTGACCCAGGCCTTAAATCTGATTATACATGCACAAAATACGATGACAACAAAAATAGTGTGTTGTGGGATAATTTTTGTCTGTAAATCATGCCAGCAATAAGACTCTGAACGGACGATAGGTAAGTACCTTTCAGAGGGCGACACGAAGAGAAAATATAGTTTAGAGATATGAAACGGACAAGTCTTGCAATGCCATTGCTTGATTGACCCTCGAAGTGATGCCCAAGACAAAGCGTAACTCAAAAACTGTAATTTGGATTCACATTCCAAATAGAAATTGTAGCATATACAAGTCTGTGATGAAGCCGGCAGCAATAAACAGATAAGCTTAGTATATATATTCTATGCATGTATACTGATCTTGCACTGGCCATGAAATACTCAGCTATCTCCAGATAGCTATTGAGTCTAGCTGGGTTACATCATCATGAATCGCCTTAATTACAATCAGTCTCAGCCTAAACTGCACTGCAGCTTAGCTATAGCTAGCTGATACATGCCAAATCACACACTTTACATAGACACACAGACCAATTCTTATCTGTCTTATTACTAAGCACCACGGACCAACAGCAGCAGCAGCCCATCTGAGCATGCAAGCTGCTTCCATTCAACGTAAAGAAGCTTAAAGAAGCAACTACAGTGTTTTGGACAGAAAAAATATATTTCTACAAGATCATTCAGATTTATGAACGTAAGTACCATAAGTTTTTTCACTAGAGCTGTCTATCTTGAGATTTCGAGGGGGGACAGACAGACAAACACACAAAACAACTGCTGTAATCCTGTGCACACGCAAAGCAAGTGCCGAGGCTTAGTAACAAGGGCAGGCGCGTAGCTACATTGTTTCCTCGTTGCCCGGAAACCCCCTTCCAGCTTAAAAAAGGGGCAGGGCTCTCAGGTCAAGCTTGTGAAACGCGCGTATCAGAGCCTGTATAAAGCTACTGCAGGATTAGAACTCCTGCAAACACTAACTTTTTATCCATCTCTTTGTTTTCAAGCTTTCTGGAAGTTGGAAACAAAGTTTAATCAAGCTAGCGCTAGCGAAAACGCACTAATTAGGGGGCGTGTACACCGGAAGTGGGCATGGCATCCCAAAATTTTTCGGCGCTTTGCGCCGGAAACCCTCTCTAAAAATCCTAGCTACGCCCCTGAAGGGCATATAAACTCCAAGGAAAGGGCATATATCTCAGAATATTGACATCAAAATTCAAACGTTCAGACAATTTTTACTATTTTTAGCCAACCGTGGACTAAGGAAATGGGCGGAGATCCCAGTATACTTACAATTTACGGGAATTTGCAACATGTACTTTGGCGCCAATGCAGACTGCTTGAACAGGCGCACAAATTGTAACTGAAACTGCTTGTACATGCAAGTTCCTACGTTTCCTACATGGCCTAGAATAGTTTAAAGATCCCATGAAAATCACCTACAGCTACGGTTGTCAGCAAAAACTTACAAGAGATTGTGCAAACGTCAACTTAGAGAGTCCGTGAAGCAAACACTTTTGGAGAAGCTAAACTTTTAAGAACATTGATTTCTACACCACTAAGAGTGTCCAACACAGCCTTGCCAGCGTTCATATGGCCGTTCCTAGTTCAGTATTGTGCTTAAGCCTCAAGCACGTGCAGAGGGTTACGGTAGTCATTTTGTGTGTGTGTGTATGTGTGTGTCTGTCTGTTACTATCTAAAAAACGGCAGCTCTAGAGTCAAAATGGAAGGTTACTTACGTTCATAAATCGAGATTATCTAGAAATTTGTTGTGTAGAATGTTGCAAAACGCTGTTGTTTCTGAGATCTGAGGCTTTGTGCTTCTCTAGGCGCTTGTTAGCTTCTTAGCTTTGAGACCACACCCATCACATTGAGTGTGTGTAAATACAGTAAACCTTGGACTGGCCTGTGCAGTGTGCTTGGCCAGCTCAGATGGCTTTATATCTTATATTAAATTTGCTTGGACAGGTAAGTAAATGAGCTACTTTAGTGAGATATCAATTTGGTTGTGAAAGGAGTTATAAATGTATTGTTCATCATAAGGAAGCTAATTATGCACATCCACCTATAGCTATGTTGTAGAACCAAACTGAGATGGTTCCTTATGAAATGGTTATTAAAACCAAAATTTAATGTATATTTACAAGGTGCATGTAGTTCCAGAGGAGATCTGACACACTTGACCTTTTAGCGATATAATTGCGCACTTTTAATTAAATTCTGCATTCACGTGAGCACTTTTGTATGCACGCTACATGGAGATAGCTTACGTGAGTGATGAAGAATTTAATTAAAAGTGGGCAATTATTGTGAAAAGGTCAACCGTGTCCGATCTCCTCTGATGTAGTTCAGAATCGAGATTAATTACCTCGTCATTTACTCTTATGGGTGATCTTGAGATGGCACCCCAGATAACATCTAGTCTAGAGCATCCATTCATCTTATGTAACAATCGCCATCAGCAATTGTTCCAAAAGTTTAATGTTTCCTTACCATGTGAAATCCTACCTTTAAAACCTAATTTTAACACACATTATCCAATGCTGCTGTTTATATAGTACTCAAAACAGCTATGAATGATATTGATTACATATGCTTACGTGAGTGATGAAGAATTTAATTAAAAGTGGGCAATTATTGTGAAAAGGTCAACCGTGTCCGATCTCCTCTGATGTAGTTCAGAATCGAGATTAATTACCTCGTCATTTACTCTTATGGGTGATCTTGAGATGGCACCCCAGATAACATCTAGTCTAGAGCATCCATTCATCTTATGTAACAATCGCCATCAGCAATTGTTCCAAAAGTTTAATGTTTCCTTACCATGTGAAATCCTACCTTTAAAACCTAATTTTAACACACATTATCCAATGCTGCTGTTTATATAGTACTCAAAACAGCTATGAATGATATTGATTACATATGCTCAAATCTCTTGAAGTACCTGAAAACAACAGTAATGAAGGCACCAAGGTGCATAACCCTTGGTGCATACATATAATTATACTAAATCTTATAAGTATTTGGATGGTATTTGATATATTATAGGAGTTTATTGTGTAGTCTTTATAACTTGGTCGTATATCTATGAATTGCGCTATTTTAAAATGTGCTACCCCTTACCATTCAAAAGTTACGCGTATGCCCCATACATAAAGTACAGACATTCCATTAACCACAAATGCGGAAAAGTAGTACTTAAGCAAAACCGCACGACTTCCTGGGCTCAAGTGAACGCGAATAGACTTTAATATTATATTATTTCTGTATAATGTAGTTGGGTGAGTGTGTATCAGGTCTGCAGCTATGCTATGGGACTTGCTCAGGCTCGCCCCTCATGCTTGCCCCAAAATTTTAACAGGATGAATGGGTGTGGCCTCGAAGCTTAGCTCAGATAGGCTGAAAAGCCTCAGATTTCAGAAACTATAGGCTTTTTTTTAAAAGGACCTCAGGCCATTTCATATATACCAGTAGCTAAGCTTCTACTGTCTATGCTATGAAGCTTGCTCAGGCTCGTCCCCCAAAATTATGGGTGTGGCCTTGAAGCTTAGCGCTCCAAGAGGCTGAAAAGCCTCAGATCTCAGGAACTACAGGCTTTTGTTGAATTTTTTGTGTTAGATAATCTCGATTATTTTACCTTGGTATGCCGCTTTTGAAGACTGGAGCTGCCATTCTTGAGATATAGTTGGAACACACACACACACACACAGACAAAACGACTACCATAACCCCTGCTGCGCATGTACACCAAGGGTTAATAAACCTTTAAACAACCACAATAAGCTCTCAGACCCATAACTAGATACTAATAGAGTCTGTTGCATACTGTATTGTTTGTTAGTAATGAAATTACTAACAAAGATATGAAACTAGCCATTGTACGACCAACTCAAGTTTTCCTCCAAAAAATGTCACTATTTCTGAAATCTAGGATCAGTGCTCATAAGCAATTGCTCAATTGAGTGTTTCCTCAAGAGAATTCCCGACAACCACCAGCTTTGTTTACTCAAAATTTTGAAGTGAAGAGAACAAAAGAAAACATCATTGTTATATGGACAACTTGACCAGAATCGAGGTTTTGTGAATGGTTGTTCTCATGTAGAAGCCACACCAGAACAATTAACATCACCATTTGCTAAAATTCAGAGATTAACTTAATGAAGCAATTGCCTTATCTTATTTGCAGAATGCTAGGCACCAACTCTACTGAGGACAAGCATTGATTCTTGTGAATATTCTTTACCAAAACACCTCCACAACATATTTCATGAAAAAGTCTAATACCAATGCCTGACATCAAATTTCAAACCAGATCAAAAGAAGAAGCTGATAAGAGGATCTCGATTGCAAGGAATAGTTGCGATAACACAATATGTATGTTATTAAACAACCCAATCAATATAAACGTCACTAAAATAGAGTTGTCACTTTGTGGCAATTTTTTTACTCACACAATTACTATCTCAATTAACTTAAATCATGCTAAATATTGTAAACATTTGTTGTATACACTTAACATTGCTAGTCAAGTTGAATTGTTCGGTGCTCAGTTTCTTTTTCAGTGTAATTTAATTTAAATTCTAATTACATCAGATTCTCATTGTTTTCAACAGCAAACACATCGATCATACATGTACAAGGAAGGACATGCAGAAATACATAGCATACATCTGTTTAAAAAGCAATCCTCACTCCCTCTCATTCATCTTCATGTGCACCATTGTCCTCCATACCAGCTGTAGCCAGAAATCTTGATTCCACTGGACTTCTACTGAAACAATACTATTATAAACCGGGCATCTATATGCAAGCAGTCTTCTCCTTAATCAAATTGCTGGTCTAGTGTTTTTTAGTTATAGCTAAGTGTTGTAAGCGAAATCATGCACTGTTTAGATGTGCATAACCTGTGTAGTAGCAAATGACATCAGGAAACACTGTTGTGTGTGATTGAACCATGATTCATTCCAGGTTAATGTAAGATCTTATGGATATCTTTGTAAGAGCCATGCACAGATTTTTGGCATGGTTTTGTCTATCTCATAGAATATTTGCCTTGTAAGAGATTTTTGAGAGAAATTCTTTGTAACTCTTGGTAACATGATATACAAGAATTCAGTTAAACATTGCAAGATGCTTGGAAATAGCGTATAGTGGGAAAATTTCGCGGGGTTTAACTTTGGTACGTGGTTTTGGCGGATCATGATCCATCAGTGAAAGTTTTATCTGAGAAATTCTCCATAACATATAATACGTATTAGTTCAACAGCTCATCCTCAAAAGTTTAAATGCAATAATGTTTAACTAGAGACATCCGTGAAAGTTCGACACTGTGAAACTTTTTCCTGCTACATGGCCGTATTAATGTACATCTTGTCAATTGTATTTCATCTTGCAATAATATGCTTTCAATTAAAGGAACTGTGTCACTATATAAGCGGTGTTTTGTTGCTAAAAATAAAAATAATGACGTTTTGTGACGTTTTTTGTTGATACGCGGGTACCACGTCCGGGAACGTTTGCATACTACTCCGTGTATTGCGCATTTTGCTTTTACTCGCGTAATAGTACTACGTGGTCAGCTGTTATTACAAGCCTAAGTAGCTCGCGTAATGCGCACTTAATACTGTAAGGTTTCTGTTTACAACCCATTTATAGTAACAAAACACCGCTTATATAGTGACACAGTTCCTTTAATGTTCTAATTATACTATAGACTGACTTAATGTAATTAGTAGACTTAGTTATTAATAGTTATGTAACAACATTGACCTTTCTAGAACTCTCTCTAGCTGCTACTACTATATTATGTGACCACGTGTTGACCTTTTTTGTTAGTTCTACATACGTTTTCTCTTTTGTAAGTCACTTGATATGTAAGATTGCTGTGAACTTGAATAACAATTAAGATCATTTTTGGTTAAGAGGAAACAAAATCCAAAGTATGCACACTTGCAGAGTGAAAAGATTCTCAATTTGATTTCCCCAGTAGCGAATAAATTATTGAAGAGTATAGAAATTAATAACTGCTGAAGGCGCTTTTTGTCTTGTATCTAGCTAGAGGGAACCACAATGCCAAAAGCTGTTGAAGACAAAGAAACCAAGTATATTCTTTGAGAATACTCTCAGAGAAAATATGTTACAGAATATGAAAATTAGAGGTTTGGTACTTTAGTGATGGCCATGTTTTAGGCTCGATAGAAAGAGAATGGGCTGAAAGGTAGTGAAAAAACCTTTTAGTTTTAAGTGCTTATTTTATGCTGAGTTGAATATTTGTGTTTTCTGCCATTCCCATGTACCCATGCAGTACTGGAGAGAATAACTAAAGTAAGTTACACCACTGTAAATAGTCATATGGTCATTACACAAGACATTACAATTGTGAGTAGGCATGGGTTATAAGCTATACTGATTACACGAACAGTGATTAGGTTAACCCAATAGGCTGAGCTGACATGATGTACTGGAGCTGAAATAGTAGCTAGGTGGGTCATGGTAAGTTTGCTAAAAAATGATATGAAACTTATACAGTACCATCCTTCCATGATGTGAATCCAAGTGTCATTTGATGTACATGTTCTTGTGGTATTGTTATCATTTGCAGGTTCGACATGATTTTCGTGCAGTATTGGAGATAGAAGGTTCAGTAAATTCACTGAAGGAAGAGTGGGTTAGCATTAAGGAGAAGGTCCTGAAGCTAGCAAGATTGGAAGCGACTTCACGGCCAATCATAAAGAAGCTTCTAAAGGAATCGGATGATACTCAGAGTGAATCAATAGACTCTCCGGATGGTAAGTATTGATTTGTGTACACTCATACACAAAGTGTGTGTGTGTGTGTGTGTGTGTGTGTGTGTGTGTGTGTGTGCGGGTGTGTGGTAAGTATTGATTTGTGTACACTCACATACAAATTGTGTGTGTGTGTGTGTGTGTGAAAGTGTGTGTGTGTCTTCGGGTGTTGGTTGAATCCTTATTTTATATACATGTACGTCATCAGATTCAATAAATACATTCATCTATTTGATTCTCTCTCTTAGATCATTCCAATTTTGTGGTGATGGACCTGGTAATGAGGCTCCTATACCCCAGAGGGCCTGCAAAGGGAGCTGTCTTTGTCAAGAAGTTTGAGGTAAAGTTGCCTTGTACAGGCTACACATAATTATATTATGACATACATGTATATAGGTGTCTGCATGTATGTTTGTAACTAACACATATCCTACATGTATTTGTTATGTACATGTAATAAAATACTATCTTTATTCACGCAATATTTTATTCATGCAGACCATAGATGTAAGTGTTGATGATCAGGTGTCATCTATCTCTCAGGCAGCACCATATATTGTCATTGTTGGGCAGCCAGGTACTGAAGGGGCTCAATACTTCATCTGTGGTGAGGGAGGAGTTGTGTTAGAGTCCAAGTCATTTCTAGATGCCATGCTTGATCTGATAGCAGCATACTATGTTTTCGACATAGCCTACACAAAGCCTCTTTCTGGAATATGCCTCTTTCTCCAGCACTATGTATTTAACATAAAGGATGCACAACCAGTACCACCTTGCCTTCTCAAACTCACAAAGAACTTTGATAGCATCAATTAACTTTATTTACACAGACATGCATGTTTGCAGCTGCTTTGAAGTTTAATTTTGTTGTAATTATGCATAATTTGTAACGGTTTCAGTTGTTCTCTTAGTTCAGTTATAGTCTTGTAAATTATGTTTATTCATTGTTTCTATATGCTGAATTTAAACCTGAATGTTTCTTTTAGAGCTAACACTGCACAGGGTTGGGAGCAGTTGCACGAGAACTGAGTTTGACAGACCCTCAATTTGAATGCATTGAACTCCCACTTAGAGCATAATTAACACCTAGTGAGGTGTTACAGAACATCTTTTAGGGTGTCTACTATACCACGAAAGAGAACTCCCCTAAAGGTGTTACTGTAACTCCTCATTTTTTACAGTGTAGACTAAAATTTTGGAAAGCAAAGAAAATCAGTTAAGGCACTTAAGTTCTCAGTGTGTGATTAAACCATACTGTCAGTCACGGTGACAAAAGTTTACTTGCCAGTCTGTCTGACTGATGTATGCACATCTTCTAGGAGCTATGTTATATTTACATTGCATGACTTACACTTGCTTGCCAAGTATTGACCTGATCAAAATAGACTGTTCTGCTGACTACTGCATAGATAATAATCTACACCACATGTGTTCACTGTCACATGTAGTCAATGGGCGTGGTCTCGAAGCTCAGTGCTCAGAGATATACAAAAGCCTCGACAAGTACATTGTTGAGCAAAACAGAAAAATTTGTGTTAACATCAATGATAGCTAGGTTCTATATATCAATAATTACTACCTTTGATTTTGCCACCAGACGGATGTGGTTATTCAGATTATCCAGTAACTGACAGAGACAGACAGAAACCCAAATGACTACTGTAATTCTCGCTGCCCTCATGATGTGCCGACAGTTAAAATGCTCAGATTTTTACACGGTTGTCCTATTGGTAATTAGTTTATCTGTCATTTAGTATGTAAACTTGTAATATGTATTTTCAAGTATGTCAATTACACACAGTGCATGATACGCCTCGTGCTGAGGAGCACTGATTCTGCACAGCTGTCATTCAATGAACTACTACAGTTCATGACATTTTAGCGGTGCTCTCACTTGTAGAAAATCACAGACTCTTGCAAGCCATGCGCCATGCATGCAGGACACACGAGCAAGCTATGCTAGGTACATTTAGCTTTAGTGCATAGCTATACTGTTTAGCAAGCTAGCTCGTGCAACAAAAGAATGCCCAGCAATTAATGCATTGCAAGATCCACCAGATCTATATAGATCGCAGAGACTCCACCAAGAGAAGGTCTGACAGGGTGCGAATTCCAATCACGTGTGCCATAACTGTACATATGGCCATATGGATCATGGAAGGACGATTTACTATCTTACACCGTGCATTTGCTGCGGAAAGCAGCCTCTCAATTTCTGGTAAGAAAAATAGCTGTTTATTCCACTCCTATATACTCTTGAAATTATGGCTCTAAAGTACAGTTTTCAGCAAGACATTGTCACCTTTGACCTTGTCATTGCAGCATTGTTCTCAGAGGCTCTTACGATCTCAAGATTGAAGCGATGGCACCAAAAATCAATGAAAGATTGTATAGTCTTCATAAGCACGAATTAAGCCTTCCCTTTCTTGAAAAAAACTGTGACAATTAGCTAAAAACAAATCATAAGGAAGCAAAAAGTAATTCCAACCCAGGATACAAACAGATTTATGATGCCTCGCGCTAATGCGCTCGGCAACAAAACCACATGCATTCTCTTCCAGTACAGATACATCTGAGTGACAAGTTAGGAGAACCGGTATCCTATTACTTTTCCTACAAATTGTTGCTGGTTAAAATAATGATTTTCAAGTAAAAAAACATTGGAAATGTAATGAGACACAGAATGGCTAAAAAATAAAAAGAACGCAAACAAGATGGAATGGCTGTTAGAGTGTGTAAGGAATTCTTCCTGTGTGGGCTGCATTTAACAATCTCCTTATTGAGTCTCTCATTTTGCCCAAAGGAAGAATTCCTTACACACTCTAACAGCCATTCCATCTTGTTTGCGTTTTTTTTACGATTTAGCCATTCCTACATTTCCAATGTTTTTTTTACTTGTTTGTTCTCATTTTCCCATAATTCTACAAATTACATTTGAGTTGCTTGCTACTGAGCTAGTAGTCTGGCTAGCCAAACTCACTGAGCCAGTGGCGGGCTGCTGAGCTGGTAGCCTGGTACTTGAAGTCACAAGTTGTGTAGCCTGCTTGATACTGAAGTGAAACACACATCTCAGTCATTTGCTGCATGTATCATAAGATTTACTTGTCTTTCTATATGTTATTATAATCAAAGTCCTGCTCTGCGCACTTAAGGCCCGGGTCAGTAGAAATTTCATTAAAAAATTAATTGCCTAAAACAATCCTCATTTTACAGCATGTGAAAAGGTTTATCCAAACTATTTTGATATCATAAGAAAATATAATCTTATTTTTTCATGTAACCAAAATTTTATGTCAAAATGATGGTTGATGATATACGATTGAGAAGGAGAAATCGGTAGGTGTGCATTATATGGAAAATGTATCGTATCTCAGACCTTGATACATATCTTGCTATCCCCATGGAGATTTGAGGTATGATTAATTAGACGATTAATTGGACAAAATTTGGTTGCTATGGCAACAGTTCTTCTTGACCGTTTAATTAAATTATTAATTTTATGAATATTAATGAGGTCACATGTCAATTTTTTTCCAAAATTTTCAAGATAGATTTTATTCACCTATGTTTAATTAGTTACCTTAACCTGACCCAGGCCTTAATGGCACTGAGTGATTCATCTCTTAAGAAGAGCAACCAGGTATCACAAAATAGTTCTAGGCAACTTCAGTGCAAATAACGCACACTTTTGTGTGTGGAAAGGGTCGTCAATTCGATTATTTAGTAGCTAATGAATTATGCATGAGTGTAGAAATTAATGGCGGCTATATGGAGGAGGCGCTTTTTGCCTTGTATCTAGCTACTCAATGAGAGGCGCTAAAAACCGATGGCAAAAGCGACTGTATACCTGAAGAAACCAAGTTCAAGAATCAGCTTCTAAAGTGAATAGTCTGAAAAAAGTTGAGCCAAGATAGAAAAAGAAGAATAAGAATAAGAAGGAGATGGAGAAAATTGGAGGTTTGGCATGTTTGTGTTTGTTACTTTAGCGATGGTTTTAGGCCATGTTTTTGGGCTCATTAGAAAGAGAATGAGCTAAATAGTAGCTTTTAGTGCTTAGCGCTCAGTTTTTGCAGTTATTCACGTGAATATTTGTATTGCGCTAATTTGTCATCCGTGCCATTCCTGTGTACCCAGTACACTGGCGTAAGAAGATGTTTTGCAATGGGGGGCTGAAGTTGCGGTGTTGGTGTAAGCCACAACCAATGTAGGGGGGTCTGGGGGCATGCCCCCCCAGAAAGTTTTGAATATTTTTAGTACTCTGAGATCATTTCTGGTGCATTCTGAGCCAAAATCTGAGCTAAAATTTTACTCAATTAAAGCTAATAAATTATGTAGATGTAGTAAGTATAAAAGTTAAAATTTTTCAAAGTAATTTTGGCATCTGGTGTTTCAGTGTAATCATGCATGACATTGTAAAACACATCACTAAGTTTTACCCACATTTTGGCTAGCTAAGCAGTAGTGACAGTCACACTGTGTTCACTGTAATAATGAGACAGTCTGTAAATCAGAAATTTACAAAAAAAAACCCTAATATTTAGCTAGCTGGCTGGTCCGTGGATGCAATTGCTGCGCTGTGATCCTGATACTGCGCATGCGTCAGAGACTCAGAGCCAATACGTGGGAGAGGTGTGGTCTTCTTCTGGCACTGAATGGGGGGGCTTTTACCCCAGCTTCTTATGCCAGTGCCGTACTGGGAATACAAGTACAAAAACATTAGAAATGTAATGCAAACATAGGAATGGCCAATCATAAAAAAGTGAGCAAACACATGGTAATGAGATTGAGTGAGGAGTTCATTTCAGTGTGTCACATATGTTCATATCCCTAGCTCAATGACATTGTAGACACAGGAATGAACTCACTCAATCTCACAACCATTCCTATCTTGTTTGCTCACTTTTTTACGATTTGTGTTTGTATTACTTTCTAATGTTTTTTGTACTTGTTTGTACAATTTTTTTCCTATAATGTCTGCATGTAGCGGGGACTTTGTGTCAGCGATGATGTTTTCTAAGGCAATATTATTAGGTTTAGTAGAGTTTCTAAAAGTGGAATTAGTCTCTAGCTGTAAGCTGAGTACTTACCAACAGCCCGTGAGCCTGTCATGCCCAGGCTACAGACAACAGCTGAAACAATGATTCAGCTCTAATTTAGCTGACTTCCCAACTGACAGCTATGAACAAAGTTAATACTGCATTGATCTGGTAAATACCCGAAGAACGAAGCAAAGAACTGAACACAGAAAACGATCGAGAGAACAGGGTAGAACTTGGTGACTTTGCTTGCAACTCGTCTTGCAATACATTCCAAATAACACACACTTAAATATGGAAAGGGTCGTCAGGCTAACTAGCTAATGATTAATGGCATGAGTTACAAAGAATGGCTGCCATACGGAGAAGTGCTTTTCACCTTGTATCTAGCCATTAACAGGAGACTCGAGCACACGATACCAAAAGCATGTGAAGACAATGGTACCAAGTTTGTTCGTTCAAGAATTAGCTTCTCAAAGTGAACATGCAGTCTTCAAGATACACTGAAATAACATAATTTGGTACCTTTGCAATGATTTTAGGCCATATTTTCAGGCTTGTTAGAAAGAGAATGAGCTAAATAGTAGCTTTAGAAGCTTTTTAGTGCCAAGTGCTCAGTTTTTGCAGAGTTTTTTGCGTGAATATTTTTATTGCGCTAATGGGCCATCCGTGCCATTCCTATGTATCTAGTACTACCGTATTCAATTATAATAGCTTAACTAGAGCCTCTAGTTTAAACACCTTAATTGTCATGTGAATAGACTACTTTGTTACATAGTTGTCATTATAAGAAGATAGCAAAGCAAGTAAATTTTGTAAGATACATCTCCAGCCTTCTGATATGCTTCACCATGACTTTATACTGATAGCATAGATTATAACATAAGCTATAATATCCATGCTGATAGTGTACAAGTAACTACCATATACACACAAACTCAAATGTGATGTAGAATTATGAAAAAATGAGAACAAACAAGTGAAAAAAATATTGAAAATGTAATGAGACAGGAATGGCCAAATCGTAAAAAGAAAGCTAACAAGATGGAATAGCTGTTTGAGTGTGTAAATCTTCCTATGGGCAACATGAGGGACCCAACGTGGGAAGAGAGTACTACATGCAGCCCACACAGGAATGATTCTGCACACACTCAAACAGCCATTCCATCTTGTTTGCTTTCTTTTTTTATGATTTGGCCATTCTTATGTCTGATTACATTTTCAAATTTTTTTTCACTTGTCAACTATAAAAGTAACTTAGACTAATTCAATAGGTAAAATAAACAAGGGAGAGAATAGCTCATGGTGACATGACTGCATATAATTATACTATACATCAATTATAGAAAAGGAAGACTCTCCAAGCATGTTTTCTACTTTTGAATGCATATGCATGGTTACTGCTTGAACTATATATATACAAGTAGTAAAAATTTCAAAAAAATAAGTAGTGTAGGAATGGGCAGTGCAGTAAAAAGTATTGGAACAAGGAATGTCTCAATTTCGGCACATGACTACTTCATTTTTATCCCTTATATGGATCCTCAGTGTGGATGCAATGATCTCAGTGTACAATAGTACCGTAGCTTATTGTTGCATTGGTTCAAATTTCTACTATTCAGTTGACTAAGCAGTGGAGTAATATAAGCTTTGTAACAGACAGATAACTTAAACTCGACTGTCGAGCAAGAGTTGGGTATAAAAATGAAGTAGTCATGTGCCGAAATTGAGACATTCCTTGTTCCAATACTTTTTACTGCACTGCCCATTCCTACACTACTTATTTTTTTGAAATTTTTACTACTTGTTCATTCACTTTTTTCAACACTACAGTGTGGAGACTATCAGAGATGGGTTAGTCCCTACAAAAAGCTTGGGCAGCTGGAGGAAGCTAATGCGCATGCGTATAATAATGCCACGTGGATAAAATTAATAATGACCTTTGAACTCTACTTACAAAGATGGCTGCATTGAAGTACAAGAATTTATACACTAAGTTTCAAAGCTCTCTAGTTTTTGTTTAAGCCTATTTATGATGAAAACGAGTATCAAGGAATGTAGTACCTATGAAAAGAAGTTAGTTTGTGCTGTCAAAGTTGGCTCAACACATTCTGGTTCTCTGGAAATGCTTTTCAAGTAAGTCAGTTAGGAAGGAAGTACGTACGTACGTAAGAACAAAAATGGCACTATTGTGGCTTCCCAGTAGCGCTTTCTACGAGTGCTGCTGAAGGTTTCTGTGAGTTTTAGGCCTTTCATACAATTGGTAACCTGTCAGAGGGAGCCTTTGAGCAAGTTTGAAGACTCTACTTTGTTTTGCTAGATTTTTATGATCATAAACATTTTGTATTGTGTCTATGGGACAGGCGGCCCATTCCTACTATACGTACTACCGTAAACACTACTTATTTTTTTGAAATTTTTACTACTTGTTCATTCACTTTTTTCAACACTACAGTGTGGAGACTATCAGAGATGGGTTAGTCCCTACAAAAAGCTTGGGCAGCTGGAGGAAGCTAATGCGCATGCGTATAATAATGCCACGTGGATAAAATTAATAATGACCTTTGAACTCTACTTACAAAGATGGCTGCATTGAAGTACAAGAATTTATACACTAAGTTTCAAAGCTCTCTAGTTTTTGTTTAAGCCTATTTATGATGAAAACGAGTATCAAGGAATGTAGTACCTATGAAAAGAAGTTAGTTTGTGCTGTCAAAGTTGGCTCAACACATTCTGGTTCTCTGGAAATGCTTTTCAAGTAAGTCAGTTAGGAAGGAAGTACGTACGTACGTAAGAACAAAAATGGCACTATTGTGGCTTCCCAGTAGCGCTTTCTACGAGTGCTGCTGAAGGTTTCTGTGAGTTTTAGGCCTTTCATACAATTGGTAACCTGTCAGAGGGAGCCTTTGAGCAAGTTTGAAGACTCTACTTTGTTTTGCTAGATTTTTATGATCATAAACATTTTGTATTGTGTCTATGGGACAGGCGGCCCATTCCTACTATACGTACTACCGTACGTATGATAGAGAGAGGTTTATATATTACCTGCATGGTAACATTTTGTAAAGTATATGCTTGATTGTTTTTTGTAGCAACTTTAAACAATCTGGCCCTTATAATAACAGTGCATATAATACATAATACATCTACCCAGGAAAATACTCACCTAGCTGCTTAGTTTCAACTGTATATGATACAGTAATATGGGATGGGTCATAAGGCTAAGATATCTTTCAATTAATAGGTTCAGATACTAAATAAGGGGTATCCAACAAAGGTTGAGTATATACATTAGTTTAGGAATTCTTAATGGAGGACTTGCCTAGCATCTTTTCCTTCTTTTACATGATATGGTTACAGCTAGAACTGACCTGATAAACGTAAAATTGTATATTGTTAATTGTTTTTGTACCAAGTATATATGAATAAAACCTTACATAATATTCTAGTGCAGATGCACTAATTAATGTGCTATTAATGCATGCACATCAAAATAACAAATAATTATGTATGTTTGTATAATACTTCCTACTTCTAATTTATACTGCAATAATTGAGAAATATGGTGATATAATAATGATAATTATGCATATATATACACATTGGATTCTACTAAGTAAACTAGGAAAAGGCTTGTTCACATAATTTATTATTGTCAACTATGATACAATAATGAAGCACCAATTTAAATGGTGCACAATTAAGCCTCAGCACACTCAACTACAAAATATTTTGTGAAAAGAGTGTATAGCTACATGTATGGTATGAGTAATATAATATAATTGCTAGAGTAAATAACTCATAAAGATCCAGCTAATAGAATGCAGCAGTATTTTGACATTGTTTTGCGAATGAGTGGAATATAGGACTCTGGCATGCATTGTTTTGACCTTTCTTACTCTTAATTATTGTAAATGTTTTGTTTCTTAGCATAAGGCTAATTAAAGGAAGTTCAGTAAGATAATTAATTATTGTCAACAGTATATAACCAGCTATATTATCATTGCATCAGTTTTCACTGATTGTTCACAGGTGCAATAATTGTCTCACATTTAGAGCTGAATTATGGAATTTAAACCTGGCTCTAAACTTGATCAATCGGGTGATTTTGACAATTTTAACCAGAAGGTCTATAGAAGGAAATCCAACAATAGGAACTTGTTACTAATCGGTATAATTATTGTTGCAGCTTTTGCAGCAGCCATTGTGTCTGTGTCAGTATACTTCACTGAAAGGAATCCTGAGACACCAACACCTAATGTGAGTGAGACAGTCACACCAACAACTGATGTGAGTGAAGCACCAACACCTGATGTGAGTGCAACTGTAGCTACATCTCCTGATTTTATCTTCACAACTGAGGAAACATTGATTTTCCAAGCTGATCTAATGACTGGTAAAGTCTTCATTGCCCCGAACAATGGACTGGTTCTCACTTCTCCTCTGGTAGCAGGTACTGGTGGAACCTGTTCCCATCAAGGAGTGCTGAGAATAACATTTCCTTCCATTCAACCTCAGTTACAAGTCTTAAAATTTGAGCTATACTTTGATCTTTCTCAAGTAAATTCCTCTCAGTTTGAAGGATGGAACTTTGACATAGCAGACTCTACCAATAACGGATACGGTGGTGATCAAGGAGACACATCTAATGCTGCAGAAGTTCACAACAAACGCACCCACTGGTTTGTATATTCAAACACCCTACCTGGATACCTAGGTTATACGCAAGATGGATTGCTGGTGGACTTGTCTAGGAATGTGATAACAGAACATGTGACAGTCACAGTTGGAGATGAGTATGTAGCTTTTGACAACCATGCTGGATTCCAGAGAAGTTATCAAAGTCCATATCTGTTTACTCTTAGTGGCCAGACACCTACATATGGTAATATTAATTATGACATCTTTTTTAGCATGAATCGTGTTGTCACCAGTGCATTTCGAGGTGGAGTTGGACTCTGTCGTGCTGAAATTAAATTTTATTCAGCAATGTTTACACTGTGATGAAAACTTCAAATATATGTTAAATTGATGTAGCAAATATTAAATCTTATGTGAGAACAGAGTTTGGTTTTATATAATATTATTGTAATAGTTGTAATTTTAATGTAGCAAATACCGTAGATCAGGAAATTTTTGTCACTAAAAATTTTCGTCAACAATAATTACTGACAAAAATTAAACTCGGCGAAAATTTATTTTGTATGGCAATCTTTACCGAATCATCCGCAATGACAAAAATTTAACTACGCAAAAAATTAACAGGCGAAATATTTTACAAAACCAAAATTTCCCGATCTATGCTAGTATACAGGATGAGTTTCTGATTTTGGTTTTACATAATATAATACTTGTGGTGTGTATGTAGCAAATTGTATGTGTAGGATAAACTTCTGATTTTGGGCCTAGCTAGTTTGATAATTATTACTATGATATGTATTCATGCACGGTGAAAATTAATTAAAGCCTCAGTGCATTGGTGAACATACCAGAGGAGGTGCTACAACTGTACCTCATTGCTGAGCTGCATTATTGTCAATTAACTGCATTCTTTGCACGTGATGTTCTCTTCCAGGCAGGCCAAGTTAGAGTAGATATGGTTACCAGCAGCATGTCATTGCACTTGGCTGCTTAATTTGGCAATGATATACCAACGCTGACTACTGAAGTTCACTGCAGTCCCTCAATATCTATGCACTGTTGAGATTGATATTCCCAGTACGGTAGTACTGGGTACACAGGAATGGCACGGATGGCCCATTAGCGCAATACAAATATTCACGCGAATAACTCTGCAAAAACTGAGCGCTTAGCACTAAAAGGCTTCTTAAGCTACTATTTAGCTCTTTCTCTTTCTAATGAGCCCAAAAACATGGCCTAAAACCATCGCTAAAGTAGCAAACACAAACATGCCAAACCTCCAAATTTCTCCATCTTCTTCTTCTTCTTCTTCTTCTATCTTGGCTCGAGTTTTCTCAGAGACTATTCACTTTTAGAAGCTGATTCTTGAACGAATGAACTTGGTTTCTTCCGGGACAGTCGCTTTTGCCATCGGTTTTTAGCGCCTCTCATTGAGTAGCTAGATACAAGGCGAAAAGCGCCTCCTCCATATGGCCGCCATTAATTTCTACACTCATGCATAATTCATTAGCTTCTAGAAAATTCGAATTGACGACCCTTTCCACACACAAAAGTGTGCGTTATTTGGAATTCAAATGCAAGTTGCCTGGAACTATTTTGTGATACCTGGATGCTCTTGCTCTCCTTAAGAAATGAATCAGGACTTTGATTATCATAACATATAGAAAGGCAAGTAAATCTTATGATACAGCTCCTGCCTCCAAATCATGCAAATGACTGAGATGTGTGTTACACTTCAGTATCAAGCAGGCTCAGTACACAACTTACTGAGCAGCCCGGCCACAGTCTAGCTGGCTTGCCAGACTACTAGCTTAGTAGCTAGCTACACACACCAACTCAATTGTGATTTGTAGAATTATGGAAAAATGAGAACAAACAAGTACAAAAAACATTGGAAATGTAATGAGACACAGGAATGGCTAAATCGTAAAAAGAACGCAAACAAGATGGAATGGCTGTTAAGAGTGTGACGATTTAGCCATTCCTGTGTCTCATTACATTTCCAATGTTTTTTGTACTTGTCATATATGGAAAAACTACCAGCTCAGCAATAAGGTACGGTTGTTGCACCATTTCTGGTTAACATGCATACTCGATTGATTTATTCTTGCTTAACCTTCCAGTTCAATTAAGAAACTTCCTTAATAATATTATAAGCTATACATAATTTTTAATAGAGAGTTAATTTATTTCTGGACAACAATTACTAAAGACTATACTTCTCCAAAATGTACATAACTTGGTACTAGCTAAATATATATAGCAAATATCACAAGTTGTGTTCAAGTCAAGTCGACAAACATCCAATTCATCTTGTGTAAACACAGCAGGCCCCAAGGGCAGATAGAGGGGGTGGGCTACAGGGGCTATAACCAATAACCCAGTTTGGCCCAGGATCCCCCCCATTCAATTTGAATAAGAAAAGAAAGTCAAAATTTCACTAAAATTAATATCAGTTTTTGTTGAAGATAAAGCATGCAGATTCTGTCTGCACGTCTCTTGCTGTTTTTTTTTTTCGCTATTCAGACTGGTAGGCAAAATTTTAGCTGCACACATGCTAAAGGAACAGGTTATAACCAGAAATGGGTGTGGCAAGGTAAAAATTTTCCTCGTCCTTTGTGTGCATTGGCTCATTGTAATTGGTGAGGAACTTTAGCAGCATTTGCACACATAGTATCAGTGTCTCTAGGCCTTTACTTGTACATCCATACTTGCATCTGTCAGTGTTTTTCTACTGCACTATACATATCACTTAAATCCCTCAGGTAGTCATAGTTGGTGATGCGCTTTATATAGAAAATTGGTGATAACTTTACTCTTTAAAAATTTAGTTCATGTTATATTTGTTGCCATGGTAACAGCCTACTTGTAATTTATAGCTTGTGTTGTAGTTCTACATGTTCAAGCAAAGCATTATTATATCAGTAGAATGGTATACGTCTATATTTAGTATCACTAGTATATTCTATTTTATAGCTGCAGCTTGTAGAAGAGGAAACTTTAAAATGTAATTCATCATAAGGAGAATCTGCACCTGATTATCAAACTACAGTAAAACCTCAGTTATCCAGACACCAGAGCCTGCGGATAAGCGAAAAGTCCAGAAAATTGAAATGAAAAATTCATACAGGTTCTACCAGTACCACGGTAGTTTATCTAACTATTTATATAGCGTGTCACAACACTGGTAGATTCTATTTTTCTTCATTTAGACTTGCTGACATGTGCAAATGTCAACCTTGAAAAATGGGCAGAGGCTATAACAAAAATTTGCGTGCAGAAGCTATTTAGCCCCTCCTTCTCTATAATCCTGGCTACGCCCCTGCATTGTATATTTATAGTGTTCAAAATAAATTTTGAAATTTAAAGAAAACCTCAAAGCACTGAGGCATGTCCCACTGCTTGACTTTTTGCATGAGATTTGAGTGCAAAATCTAGTTTGTGACACATGAATGTAGATCAAAACAACAAAACTATTGTGTATGTTCAAAATTTTTAGTTATAAATACCTGTGTTTGTGTAGTATTGTGCGTTGAGTCTTGTGATATTGATTATAACAAATCGTTCGGTCTTTACAAAGTCACTACAATTGGTGACAAGAATGCCTGAGACAGAAGAGACTGAAGGAGGAGGCGCAGCAGCAGCTGCAGCTACATAGCTATACCATCTCAAATACTGGGACAGTTAGAGGCATTTGATTCAACTACAGACACAGTTGAAGCATATGACAAGAGAGCTCAGTTATTTTTCTCTGTCAATAATATTCTCGAAGCGAAGTAAGTGCATGTGCTACTGAATGCTATCGGAAAGTCGAACTATGAACTGCTATGGAATTTGTTTGCATCAGTAGCGCCGGCTAACAAAACCTACAAAGAGGTGGTGGCAATGTTAGAGTCACATTTCGAACCGAAGCCGATAGTAATCGCCAATTTTATCACCGTCAGCAAGGGAAGCAAAAGTCGGTGTCTGAGTATGTCGCTGAGCTGCGCAAGTTATCCCTTCACTGTGAGTTTGGTAAGTATCTAGACTAAGCTCTGAGAGACCGATTTGTTTGTGGCCTGCAAAGTGAGGCC
The DNA here is from genome assembly GCA_964030475.1 of Tethya wilhelma. Taxonomy (NCBI): domain Eukaryota; kingdom Metazoa; phylum Porifera; class Demospongiae; order Tethyida; family Tethyidae; genus Tethya; species Tethya wilhelma. The sequence goes on from CAXIPT010000002.1 coordinate 1,527,953, forward strand.
TTGCAAAAGAAGTTGCTAACAATGGCCGAACTCAGTTTTGTGCAAGAAGTGTCCGTTGCATAGTCGTGTGAACAAGCAGCCGTCAAAACCAAGCAGCTGCAGAGCAATCCAGAAGCCACAGCACTCGAGGTCAGGAAGGTTACTACCCAGCAACCACGAGGTGGAGCCATAGTCTGCTATCATTGTGGGAAAGCACACCACAAGGCTAACACGTGTACCCACAAGAGTACTCATTTTTACAAGTGCAACAAAGTGGCAGTAGTATGTGGACAGAATCCACATAGAGCCCCAGCAAAGCAGAAGATAAAAGGAGGTCCAAGTAAAAAGCAGATACGAACAGTTGAAGAGATCCCCAACCAAGTAGCAGAAGAATTTGAACAGTTTGTTCAGAGCCTGGTAAATCACTACTGGTTGATGTTGCTCTAAACAAGAAGCCTCTCACAATGGAGGTAGACACGGGGGCTGCCGTCTCCTTGATTTCAGAAGACACATATCGAAGTATGCTGTCAGACCACAAGTTACAGTCAATTCACACATCACTCCGCACCTTTTCTGGAGAACCTATCACTGTATTGGGACAGATACTTGTGTACATACAGCAGCCAGGGAGCCAAGCTACTGTTGTACGTGGTGAAAGGAACAAGTCCAAATTTGTTTAGACATAATTGGCTACTCTCAATCCGCCTAGATTGGAGTTCGATTCATACGGTCACATCGTCATTGCCAGATCTGCTGGAATGTTACAAATCAGTTTTCGATGAGTTGCTGGCAGCTCAAGGGATTTCAAGCCAAGATCTATGGCGACTCAAATGCCAAGTCGAAATTCTGCAAGGCATGACCTGTCCCCTACGCATTGAGAGAGTTGGTCGATAAGGAAATCGATCGTTTGAGTTTTTGCTCTCCTCGCCCTACCCCCGCTACCTGCCTGGTGCCATGCACAGGATTGTGGAGTGTGGTTGTATGAGGCAAGCTGGACTTTGAGGCAGCCTTCAAGTGGGTTCTCTGTGTTTCTCCTTTGGTCCCACTACTCATTCCCCCTGCCCTTCCATGACTCGGAACTGTCTGTAGATGTGAGCTGGTCATCTCCTAGAACAGCAAAGGAGAAGAAGGAAGGACATTACATAAAGCCTTTAGTCTTGGACCTACTACTCCTTGTGGTTTGGTGAAACTGAGAGTGTGGACTAGACTCTAGGAAGAAAAAGAACAAAAAAATTATAAAACTAGTTTTTGATAAATTATGCTAGCTGGATTGTACAGTTTATTCGTTGTTTGTTTTTTTTGCCTCCCATGAGGAGGCAAAAAAGAGGAAGAGAAGACAAGAAGAGACTACGTCTTTGTGGAGATTTCAAGATGACTGAACAACATCTGGATCGGTATCCAATCCCCAAGATAGAAGATCTTTTTGCCAAACTGGCAGGAGGTAAAGTATTCTCGAAATAAGACCTGTCGCAAGCCTATCAGCAAATAGTGTTAGAGGAGAGTCATATAAGTACACAGTGATTAATACCCATCGTGGTTTGTATAAGTATAATGGGTTGCCTTTTGGAGTTTCTTCCGCTCCAGTCAACGTGTCATGGAATCAATGCTCAACAATCTGCAAGGAGTTACCGTCAGTCTACATTGATGATGTTCTCATTGCAGCCCGTAGTGAACAGGAGCATCTTAGAAGAGGTGTTCAAGCAATTTACCAAGTCTGGGCTACATCTGAAGTTACAGAAATGTCTGTTTCTGGTTCCGTCAGTCGAATATCTGGAATATGTGATCGTCACGGAGGGTTTACACCCTACTCCTGAGAAGACAAGAGCAGTACAAGAAGCCCCAGCACCTCTGAATGTAGCTGAACTGAAGTCATACATTGGCATTCTATGCTACTACTCAAGTTCCTACATAACTTAGCTGTCTACAGTTCTAGCACTGTTGTAAAATTTGTTGAAACGTGACCAACCATGGAAGTGGAGTGAGGAGCAGGAAGAAGCCTTTAGGAAGTCCAAGGAGTTGTTACTCTCATCACAAGTGCTCATTCGTTTCGACCCAAAGCTAGAGATCTTTCTGGCTTGTAACGCCTCAAAGTATGGCATTGGAGCAATGCTGTTGCACAAGCTCTCTGATGGTTTGGGAAAGCCTGTAGCATTCATGTCTCTGAAGCTAAGAAGTATTCGCAACTCAAAAAAGAGGCACTGGCATGTGTAGAAGGTGTTACTCGTTTTCAATCGTACCTGTTTGGGAATCATTTCATTTTGCAGACCGACCACAAGCCATTGATTACAATGCTCAATGAAAGCAAACCCATCCCAGAACAGGCAGCCAGTCGTATCCAACGGTGGGCATGGCGAATGGCATCGTACGAGTATACTATCACATGGAGGGCTACCAACAAGCATGCTAACGCAGATGCTCTGAGCTGTCTCCTATTGCTGGAAGTGCCTGCAACCACAGAGTATCCAGCAAAGTATGTGTTGATGCTAGAAAACATGGGAGAAGCAACAATAAATGCCAAACAGATTGGCCAAGTCAGGATCCAGTTACAGCCAATGTACATCGTTATACTCAAGAAGGATGGCCTGAGAAGGTGGAGGATGAGAGACTGAAGCCATATTGGCATTGTTGTTTGGAGTTGTCCACATTGGAAGGCTGCCAAGTATGGGGAAGCCGTATTGTTATTCCTCCGTGAGATGATGTTAGCAGAGCTTCATGGTGGACACCCAGGGTGTACTCAGATGAAAGCAGTGGCTAGAGGACTACTGTCTCTAGATCGAAACATTGAAAACAAGGTTAAATCCTATGCTAGTTGTCAACAGTGCCAACCATCACCTCACTCAGCTCCTTTACACCTGTGGGTCTGGCCCACACGACCATGGGCTCGACTCCATATTGATTATGCTGGTCTGGTGTCTGGCAAAATGTGTTTAGTCATGGTGGATGCACATTCTGAACGAATTGAAGTGTGTCCTGTTACATCAGCTACCTCTCTTTCCACTATTCAACAGTTGCGCCAACTGTTTGCTCAATTTGGAATCCCGAATCTATTGTGTCTGACAATGGCACACAGTTTATTTCAACAGAATTCCAAGATTTCTATTAGTCCAATGGAATCTGTCACGTCTTAGTCTCTTTGTATCATCCGTCGTCTAACGGACTGGCTAAACGTGCTGTCAAGACGTTCAAGCAAGGAGTAAAAAAACAGTCACAAGGGACTTTGTGTGACCAGTTTGCTCGCTTCTTATTTCAGTATTGGAACACTCTGCACAGTACAACCGGAAGACCACCCGAAGGACTATATAGCTACTGATTGGTAGGAAACTTCGCTCCAGACTGGATTTGATTAAACCAGACATTGAACGTTCTGTGCTTGATAAGCAGTTTTGTCAAAAGATTGACCATGACCAGTCATCTACTATTTCTTGTGACATCACCTTAATTATGTATGTTTGTTTCCTGTATATAAACTGTGTTTGTGTAGTTTTGTCAGTTGAGTCAGTGAGTATTATCCTATATACGATTGTGGTCCAAGTCAGGCCTACGTTGTTCAAACTATACTCAGTGTAGTTAAGGCTGCCTCAACTTTTAAAATAGCCTAATAATGTACAATTTGTAGTTTGGATATCTCTTCAGGAATTTATTATATTCGCCAAAACCTTACATCCATTGATTGTTTGACCAATAATAAAAAATATTTTCAAGTGTGAATGTCATGTGACCCGCAGGAGTGGGACAAGATGATGTCCTCTTTGTAAGACCTTAATGCAAAGATGCAGAGCTGGATATTTATTTTCACAATGTAATATTTTGTCAGAATATTGTATTTATCTCCAAGATTTTGAATCTGCTTGGAAACTTGGTCTCACGAACTTTATTAGGTAGAAACAGAGATAAATAGGCCTATTTCTAAATATTGCACACCTAATTATATATGCGTATTGATTATTTCTCACTAGTTAATGATGGATACCCCAATTTCCGGGCAGATCTAATATTTTATGGTTAAGATGTACTAGATAAGGTTAAAAAATGCCTCTGCAAATAAACATTCAGCTCTGCATTCACAATAGTATGTATTTTTGTCTGTAGCCACGCCCACAAGTGTTATTTAATTTTCATTTTCACAATTCATATCCAATACAATAAAAATACGATGGCTATTAAGTTTGGTCTACCAGGCACCAAGTATAGTTAAAACACGAAGGGGTAAACCTTTAATTATGTCCTTAACTTCCTTAAAATTTGAGGCATCCTTAACTACACTGAGTAACAAAGTGGATATCATTTGAATCCTCTCAGTGTGCTAAATGCATTATATTATAGTTAGGGCCGTTATTTTGTCCAACCCTCCTACACTCTAATATGAAAGTACCTTTAGTGGCCTTTTTGTGGCGTTTTTTTTTGACTAACTAGATACTTTTGCCTAATGTTTGTTAGTGATTACTCATATAAAAATAAAGCTAGCACCATTGTAATCAGCATAAAAAGAGCTTTCAAATGATGTATAGATTATCATGTTGTGACTTTGTAAAGACCGAATGATTTGTTATAGTCAATTTCACTACAAGAACATTTTGATTAAGTATACTATAGGTTTTACACATGCTCTAAATAAAGCAACTTTGTATCTCAGGTTTTGGATTAGAACAATGTTACATGACAATCTATATACCATTTGGAAGCTCTTTTTATGCCGATTACAATAGTGCTAGCTCTATTTTTGTATGACAAATTACTAATGAACATTACGCAAAAGGTATCTAGTCAATCCAAAAAAGACCACAAAAAGGCCACATAAAATGCCTTTATATTGGAGTGTAGGAGGGTTGGACAAGACCACAGCTCATACTATTGCATTTAGCACACCAAGAGGATTCAAACGATATCCACTTTGTTATAGTTTGGACAATGTAGGCCTGACTTAGAAATGCCTTCATATTGGAATCTAGGAGGGTTGGACAAGACTGCACCTACACCAAGAGGATTCAAATGATATCCATTTTGTTATAGTTTGATCAACATAGGCCTGACTTAGATCACAGTCATAAATCTGACAAGAATCACAGTACAATTATAATTTGAAAGCTCTTTATTTTTTGATTACGGCAGCACTAGCTATATTTTTGTACAACAAATTACTAACAAACAGTACGCGAAAGTATCTAGTCAATATAAAAAAGGCCAAAAAATATGACTTCATATTGGAGTCTAGGAGGGTTGAACAAGACTGTGGCCTGTATTAATGCATTCAGCACACTGAGAGGATTCATGTGATGTTATAGTTTTGCCTGACTTGGACCACAATCATAAATCTGACAAGAATCATGGTACTCTCTTGATTCAGTTATAGGTGTTAGTGTTCTAATTAAAGCGACTCTGTATCTCAGGTTCTTCATTAAAACATGATAATCTATATCGCATATAGCATTTGCTTGTCCAACATGTTCAGTGACTGTAAATTCAAATAGTTGTTATGAAAGGCTCGAACGAGTGAGTCATGGCTTTATGGTCAGCCTGAATCTGTAATGGTTTTCCCAGTAGGTAGACTTGAAAAGCATGTACCACCAGTTGGATAGCTAGGTACTTTTTTCCATATATAGTAAAATATTGTTCCTCATGAGGATATAACTTCTTTCTGAAAATGCCATTGGGTGGTCTGTCCTTGTTCGTCTAGTTATACTGAGTACAGTGCCAACTGCTCGGTCTGATGCATCTGTTTGGAGAATGCAGGCCAGGGCTCTTCAATACTGATTATGTTTAAAGAAGATGCTCCAGCTTATGAAATGGATCATTACACCTTCTAGACTAAATAACTGTACTTGGTGCGTCTTTTTTGAAAAGGTCAGTGAGGGGTGCAGCAATGGTAGGTAGCCAATTCTAGAACGAATCAGCTGTAATATCTGCCTAAACCTCTGACTTCTTTCGTTTCGTCTGTACTTCTTCCACCTTGAAATTACTTCTTCAAATTCATTAACCCTTTGTGCACATGCACACTTATAGGGTTGCTTTGTCTGTGTGTGTGTGGCTTTGTTCCAAATTTATCTCAAACGGTGAGTCCCGTCTTCAAAAGTGGCATATTAAGGTAAAATAAATGAGACTATCTAAAAAAATTACACGTATTCTACAAGAACCTGTAGTTCGTGAGATCTGAGCATCTCTGAGCGCTAAGCTTCGAGGCCACTCCTAATAATTATGCCTATTTGTTAGTGTGTGTTATTTAAAATTGACTGAAAGATGAGCTGAAAGATGAATGTTTCTCTTGACAGAAAGAGCTGAGGGGCTGCTGACTTACTTAAGTAAATTAGTGAGCAATAAAACTTTTTACTATTCTTAAGCATGCTGTTTTGGCATATTGTAAGCAAGTTTTTGTTGAACTCACTTATGTATGACAGGTAATCAGCTTAGTCACAGCACTGTTCAGTACCTATACCTTGTACTTATCAAATGAAGATAGATAATTAGATCATTACTAGTGACCACATTGGTTGTAGATTTTATATATAGCCTATCATGTTCGGTGTCCTACCCAGCATCTAAGCATACATCATCCTGCGTGTGGCTATAGCACCAAGGGTTAGGCACCTTGGTGCTCTTTCATTGTCATTAGCAACCTTAACAACATCTTCTGTGGGTCTTTTGTACCACTTCCATAGCATCTTCACGTGAAATATTTCCTTGCTTTTACAGTCATGGGTGTTGATCTGGTAGGTCACCTTGCCCATCTTCTTAATCACTTTGTATGGACCCTGCCATTGTGCAAGTAGGCAGTAACATGAAGACCTGTTCTCCATCTTTGTTCACTGGCAGGCTCTCGTTCAACTGCTGTTTCAAGTGCATGTTTCAGTGGTGCAAATATCTTGCTGAGTCTCGATCCTGCCATCATTTGTGTGTACTCAATGTGGGCTTAGCTTCATTGAGCAATGCAAATGGCATACAAGGGAATTATCAATAATATTGAACATATGTAAATTTGTCAATGCATGTAAATTAACACTGTCACTGCATGTAGTCTAGCAGTGACTATAGCATTGAATTATCCATCCATTGGCTCATAAAGAAGTTGCAACACAAGACTTGCAAATTAAACTTAGCTCAAGTCAAATGAAATTTTAAGCATGTCAGCATACAGGTGATCAATTTGCACCTAATATGTATGAAACACAAACAAGAACTGAGGGGACTTTGGTCTTAGTAAATCGTTAAAAGAACTAATAGAAAATTCTAAAGTATAATTAAGCTTTTTGTGGAAATAATTCCACCTCTATAGGCTCAATTACTTTCCCAAGCTTAGTGGTATGCTGTATAGAACAAAATACTTTGATAACAATAATAATATATGATCAAGTATAGTTCTTCTTAGCAGCTTATACAACACAGGATGCCATTCCTTAGTTTTGATAAAGCTTCTTATGATCAGTTGTTTACCAAGTAATATTATTATTTCATATGACAAACCATATGCAAACATAAAATTGATCATAGTAACCAAGTGTACGTATCACATACAGTGCGCAAATTAAACAAACAGTGCCACTAAACAGACAAATTATCATATTTTGTGACCTTATTTTGTATTTTCCTGGTTTTTATTTTGTTTTTTGTTTTTTTGTATTATTAATATATAATATTCTGATGCAGGTGTATGAGTTGTGTATATATCTAAACCAGTTATTAATGATGTACATATGCACTTCAACTGTCATATAAGGCTGTATTTGTACCTGTAGTAGTTTGACTTAACCAAATTTAATAAGCCTAGGCCATTTCTCCCTACGTACCTATTCTGATTTTGAGCACTACTAATTATGCTCCTCACAAAACGTACTATTCTCCAATTTTAAATCATTGAAATCAAATTGACATAAACATAGAGACAACAGTTATATTGCTAAAAGAATGTGCATTCCACATGTCAAAACAACAGCTATGGACAGCTGTACATAACCTCAAAATTGTGCCAGCTAGGTCATGTTTGCTGAAGCAGCTAGGTCACTGTTTAACCCTGCTTCAAATTACTATATGTTGTGGTTATTGTAAACCACATTGTGCAAACTGTTGGTGTGTACACACACACACACACACACACACACACACACACACTGGCTGCATGGCCAAGTACACTTCCTAATGATGATAGTTGAGATCACTGCATGTACTTCATGACATTGTACTAGTATATATACCATGATTCTGCATAGAAATGAGCAATTGTGGCTTCTCCTCTATTATATTATGCTAACAGTTCACTATAGCTAGTGCTTCACGAGCAAGGATTGAACTTGATCGCAGGTATGTTCTGGTGTGTCATGAATTAATTAAATTGACTGTTCATTTTCAACCGAAAATAGCAAAATTTAATACCACGCAGTAAATACATAAAAAAAAAAAATTTAAAAAAAAATTGAAGTAACATGGCTGACAGGGCTATTCAAGTTGCAGTCTTAGAAGGATACTTTGCCAGCCTTAGTGCTCTGGGATTTCCTATGCCTTTGAGTTTACAACTGCAGCAGAGTGATCTGAGACTAACGACAGCTATGTGGACAGCCAAGTCTTCAAAGGCAGGCTTTTCAGTCAGCTTCTTCTGGCCTGTTGCTAATCTTGACCCAGGAGTGAAAAATTTGAAGAAGAAAAGGAAAAGGAAGAGGAGGAGGAGGAAGCCCAAGGCTAGAAGCACTACAATAGTAGATAGTTTGGATTCAAATTCTGAGTCTGGATGCCCATCTATTCCATATGAAGCCAACCATGATGGCCCTAGTTTGGACAAATCTCTGGTCAGTGTGGAGCCCATCAACCAACCAGCAGTGGATGAAGTTGACCTAGCAGAGTGTACTGATGTCAAGTATGAGAAAAAGAATGATGTTCATGGTGTGAAGTATGTGTGTGGTGAGAGTGATGGCTGGACACCAGTTGTTGGTAAGCGGCAGAGGCACAAGGTGCCATCACGTCTGATTCGATTGAAAGCTCCACCTCATGTTCATGCAAATCTGCCAAGTACTAGTGATTCCAGTGATTCAGATAGTTCTGATGTCCCACTCAGTATTCCAGTCGGTGCAAGTGTACAATACTCGCAATGTGGTGATAAACCTGGCCTTCAAGTCACAACTAGTTCAACAACCACCTGGACCCCCATCTCATCCAGAACACGATCCAAACTTAAGACTCACACTTTTACTTAGTAGGGTATAAGCTTGTATTAGCATTTTGCTATTCTTGTATCCTTGGTGCATGTTTCATGAGCAAAAGAATTATTATAGAAAAAAAAAAAAAAAAAAATACAATCAAAAATCCAGCGAAAAATGTACCTACAAAAAATTGTAACATTGAGGTATGTATTATTCAAAGTCACAAAGCCACAAAGCAGTTAACCCCTGGGACCGGCCCTGCTGGCCAGAGAGCCAGAGTGTACCAGACCCTCCAATTTTTGGCGTGAAACACTAAATTGAGGGAGTGGTCTGTGCAAGAGGCAATGTAAAGTATATTGTTTTTGCAGGGACTGGCGACTCAGCACAAAACTAAATGTGGATCTAAATGTATATTTATTCATTTGGATCATTGTATTATTGGAAGCACAGTGAACCCTCTGCATGGTACACTTTAGAAGTTACTTCAAAATTGATATTGGTGCTATAAATAGATTATAAAAAAATTATGATGTTTTCAAAATGGCTCTTGTATCCACAGGTAGTCCCTATAGGTAAGGGACTAGAATAGGGATTTTGGTGGTATTAAAAATCAACAAATGGGCCCCTGTGGTTGCATACACAGCACAATTATCATACCAATCTGTAGGCTGAGGTAAGGGACTAGAAAAGGGATTTTTGTGGGCCCTGATTGCATAAACTGCAGACAGATTGATACCAATCTGGTTATTGAGTTAAGGGACTGGAAAAGGGATATTTTTAGTGGTATATTAGATGAGTAAATGGGTCCTGAGTGCATAGACAGCACAAATAAATATATGCTTATTCATACCAATCTGGAGGCTATAAATTGGCTCACAGTCTTAATCTACTTCAAATTCTTAGCTTGCATCTTCTTTTAGAGCTGTTTTTGAGGCTTAATTACCACTTAAGAACTTGACCTGCAATCAGACAGTGACACAAATGGAGATGACATCAATTAGCAGTACTACTAATCCAAGAGATATAATCAAGGTAATTAACACTGTAATATAATTTAAGATATTGATTGTATGCCCGGCTAAGTGATGAATCGATCTTTTCTAAATTATACTGGATTAGTTGCATCGTAAATGCGTACCATAGACTGAACTATATGTGACACATCTTTATTGTTTTCTGTAGTCTGTAGAGAATGGAAATCTTCAGGAAGTAAAAGCATGGATTGCCAAAAATAAAACTATTTGCCATGCCATTATTAATGATAACACCTTTAATGAGGTTGGATCTACTCTCTTACATATTGCTGCCAATAACAACCAAATTCAGATTGTTGAAGAGCTGCTCAAAGCAGGAGCAGGTATATAGAATATACTTGACAGTGTACCCTGTGCACTCAAGAAATCATGCAACTTGTGCTAGTTTCTAGCTTGCCTCATCTGTATATATTTGCTCAATCTATATAATTATAGGCTGATTATTAGTCAAACACTTAAATATGCCTGGGTATGTGAAGCATGCATTGGTTACTATAGTTTGCATGATTGTGTGTGTGTGTGTGTCCAGCATATATCATGCAGTCATTCTTGTAGGAGCCAGCAGATATGTACATGTACATTCATATAATTATATCCCTTCTTGTCTTTCTTCCTTGGCATACATGTAATACTGTAAATGTGGAAATATTGGCAGTACATTAAAATTGGCGATTTGGCGATCGTCTCAAAAATCGCCAAATTTAATGCATTGCCAAAATTTCGTCATACATTAAATTCTGCGAGTGTTCAGTCAATGACTGCCAATATTTTTGTTGGAGGCAGCCTGACCAAAATCGCCAAATTAAATTCCCGCCAATATTTTTTTACGTTTAGGGTATAATTATTATTAATAATTATTGGTAATACAGATCCGAATATACAGGAGTCTAAAACTGGAAGAACTGCTCTGCACTACGCTTGCTATAGAAAGAACTTGGCTATGGTGGAAGCATTGCTTGAAAAAGGAGCCAAATTGAACATACAAGACAACAAAAATACACCACCTACTCATGTGGCTGCTAGAAGTGGCCAATTATGGTTAATTATGAACTATTACCTATAGAAGTAGATGTTGTACTATAAATATGCATCATATTTCATGCTATGCAATCCTGTGTCATTTTCTAGCATTCTTCAAGTAATGATCCAACATGTACATGATCCACCATGTATAAGCATCGAAGGAGGATATGGTGAATTACCGATACACAAGGCATGCGAATTTGGCCATGTTCAAACTGCTGAGTTACTGTTGGATGAAAATTCAGATGTAGATGCAAGGCTAGTTGCATACAAAATTAAGTGTTCATTTTCTTTCAACAGCAGTAGATACACAGCCAACTGGATTATATTAAATATTAATATATATTCTATAACTATGTACATGCATGTGCAGGGATAGTAATGGAAACTCACCCTTATGTTGGGCTGGATCAGGTGCGACTGTAGAGTTGCTGCTCAAGCGAGGTGCAACTGCAGATGGAAAATCCATTGAAAGTGCTATCAAAAGAGGACGAAAGTAAGCTAGTTTGCTCAGTGTCAACAAAAAGTTATAATCAGTAAAACCACTAATTATGTTCAAGAGTACAAAGGAAGGAACAAACTCCACTGTACTCATCTATTATTAGTTTTTTGGGGGCAAAAAAATGTAACACTCATTCTGGTTCAGTGAAATTATCATCAGGAGGAGTATAATATTATGTGCATTCAGCCTGAAAAATATATGCAGTGAAATAATTATACAGATTAATAAATCATTTATATGAATAATTTTTTTTAAGTGCCCCTTCGGGTTTACCACAATTGTGACTGACGAGGTCTTGCAAATAGCCTAGGGATAATGAACGCAGGTTCCCTGGGACTGACTACTTTAAATCTCCTCTGAAGAATGCAGTGAAATTCACCTCCTTATTTTTTGGGGTAGAGCTGAGTCAACTCCTACATAGAGTATAAGAGCTGAGTCAACTCCTATATAGGCATAGCTCAAAGAGAAAATGGGAGAGAAATAAATACCTGTGGCACTGGAGGACTGCCTACACATGGGTTGGAAGTCTGAGTCAATGTTGAACCAGCCACCAGGCCACTCTGAATAATAATAAAAAGAGTGTATTAGCTGTAACTGCATAGGTGGGCCAAGCTCAAGTTGTGTGATAGTGATGTCATGTTAGATAGTAGAACTTGTACTTGTCAAAAAGTAATTTATGCAGAGCTTACAGGATAGTGTAACCACTATAATAATTTTTATAAGATGACAACACCCATTTGTTCAACATCAAGCTACTCCATGCCAAGATTAATTGATATGTGGTCACCTTCTTGCTGATTATGTAACTATACGTAAAGAAGCTATGTCCGTTATCGGTAATTAATAGGTGTCCGTTTGTGGGGTCGATGTCTGAGATTATATTGGGGCGAGCCTGAGCGAGCCCCAATATTCCGGTGAGTGCATTGATTTTCATGTAAGCCACCAACCGACCGACCGACCGACCGACCGACCGTGACGCTAATTATACATAGGTCAGGGTGCAAGGTACAGCTAGCTAGCCATTACGTCATGTACTTGTGCAGCCATAGTGGAAGTGTTACAGAACAAACTGTAACGAATATCACTAAGAACTTCTGTACTAGCAACGTACAAGCCACTTCACCACACCATGTGTAGTAATGTAAACCACTTTGCTATGTGTACTGTAAACCACTTCATGCTGTAGTCCTGGCTCCTTCTCTACTACTATGCTAACATCAATAAACACTTTGCCTGCATTTTCAACAAAATAGCAAACTTTATTACCAGTAAAATACATAGAACCTAAATTCTGCAAAAAATGTATGGTACCTGCAAATATATAATTCTAAGAGTAATAATTATGTGCTTCACACGAATTAAGAAGAAGATTAGTTGAGGCAGGAGAAAGAATGCGGCACGCTGAAGCAAACAGGAGCAGAAGTAAAAGGAGAGCAGTAAGAAGCACTTACAGTGAAAGATCAAGAGAGAGCAGGCAGCATGCTGCTGAGAAGGAAAAGTATAGGAGGAGAGCAATGAGTAACAAAGAGCATATTATACCGGCCAGGCGGCCACTTCTGTAGAACGAGAACAACAATTAACCTACCAGTAGTGAAAGTACCACACAGACTCATACTGCACCGATTGTACTTCCATTAATCTGGGCTACACGATGAACGACAATGACTTAGAGCACATGATTGTACAACATGTCAGTGGTGAACTTTTTCCAAGCATGCAACATTTCAATCCATCTGAGTGCTCTCGGTGTCATCAACTTGCCACAAGACATCAACAGCTTTGTATCCTGCTTGCCATGATGGCCCGATAGCCTCAATGTACTTGTTCATAGACAGAGAGCTGCTGGAACACACCATGCACATCCACAATTCCACGTATACATATGCACATGCATACTAGCTAGCACACACATGCAGAATATTGACTTTGTTACTACACAACACAATTTTTCCTCAGGCTCGCCCCCTGATCATTTTGATCCCACTAGTAATATTATAGTGTACCGTTTGTACATGGTTCTTTGTCTGCTACATATAGTTTATATATCTATAGGCATCAGTTGATTGTGTATGGTATAAGAGATTCCACTGCATTTGTCACAAAGCTAATTTTTATCTGTATACCGTATAGCTTCAAATTTTCGTGGTTCAAAAAGTTTGTGAAAAGTCTGTCTTTGCCATTTTGAGCTAATTTTCGTGAATCACGATCTCTGAAATTATATTGCCGATATACAGTTTTCTAAATTTACGTGAAGAAAATTTTCGTGATATACGGTCAAACCACGAAATTCACGAAAATATTGTACCACGAAAATTTGGAGCTATACGGTAGTCTAACTGCACTTGCATGCTCATTTCTTTAACATCATTTGAATGGATGGGTGACTTAGACCTATGTATATATATATACGTTATCATTATCCACGTATGGTTGTGACTAATAAAGATAGCTAATGTACATGTAGCATGCAATGTTTTTAATAGATAGCATTCCACGAATGTGCCAAGGATTATTCTTTCATTCATACTGCAGGAGTACAGCAATAGCACTTTTAAATAGCAAATACTGGAAACAACTTCTACGTCACAAGTATAGAGTAGATGGCCGTGGAGAAGAAACAACTTCATTTCGCCAACTGATTGACAAAATGCCATGTAGGTTGAAAAATACTGACCAAGAATACACTACACATAAAACTTAATACAATTGAATTTAGTCCATATATTCAGTTTGTACACCCACAAAGAATCCTGCTTGCATGCAAACAGCAGTTTTCTCATGCTTCCATGTACATCAACAGTATTTTGTATTTTTGTATGCATAGCTGTTGCAGAAATAGTGCTCAACAGGTGTACTGTCGATAATGGTCATCCTGATCCTGGTTACATTGATTATGAAGTTGGTTTGAACTTTGAGTTTTTGGAAGATGTTGGAATCGATGATGTTAAGCAAGATCCTGAAATGGGAAATTTAGCAAGTAATAAGTAAGTTTTCAAAATTAAAAAAAAAACTCCAAATCTTCTCTTATAGGTTGTGATGTTGTTGTGGTGAATTTGCCAATAATTAAAAATATCTTATAATTATTATATACAACCATTACACAAAAAAAGCTTAGGGGATTATGCTTTCAAATTTATCTATTATTCTATTCTGCACTTCCATCTAAATCTACCCATTATTTTTTCAAATTTCACCTATTATTCTCAAAACATTCTCGTATTTTGCAAAGTTCTGTACAACAAAGTTCACGCATTTACAATCACACCCTGATTGTAGAACTTTGGAGTTAGAAGTGTAGCAGGCTTCAAGATAATTATGCAAAATGTGAAAAACTACAGAAAGTTATGGTCTAGCATGTGGTTTGACAATTAAAGTTAAGGGTCAAATAGCGCTGAATATTAACCTATAGTATTCTCAAATTATTCCGGATTCCAGGATATGCCTATTACTCCTGTTTTTAAATTAGTGCCAGCTCCCTATAATCCTCGTTATAATCCCTCTAAGCCTACTTACAATTGCTAATAACATAAATAACATAAAAATTATTAATACTATTTAATTATAGGAGTAGCCAGCCTATTGGGGAAATGTCAGTTTTAGGTGATATTACGTGCATATATTGATTGTTTATCAGAAGAGAATGATGGGTATCCCTGTTTCCAGGCAGATCTAATATCTTATTGTAAAGATGTACTTGCTAAGTAAAAATTTGCCTCTTATAATAATGTAATGAATGTTCAGTTCTGCATTTGCAGAGGTATGTATTTCTAGGAGATATTAGATCTGCCTGGTTAATGTAAATTCTGTAATTAAATGTTTGTGAGCGTGATCACTACACCCTTTAATTATCAAGTATACTGAAGGGGTATAAAGCTTTAATTACGTTCTTAACTTCCTTAAAATTGAGGCATTTTAACTGCATGTCTACACTAAGTATAATTATATAGCTTGTCTAGCAATAATTTGTAGCTACCACATTTTATGTCTAGAAAATATTTTTGGTATAAATCAGCTAGCTTATATTTAAAGAACTAGTACTAGTGTATCGTGATCATATACTATTGTGGTTGTTAATCATCACGTTCTGCAATTTTGGGTTTGAACAATTACAATTATGGATATCTGCTGACTTTATTATTCGATTTAAATTTAGGATACTGGAAATGGACACAGTCAGTGAATTCTACAAGGTTTATGGTGTTGCCAAGGGTGAGATGGATATTGTGAACAACTGGGGACCAAAGAAGTTCTCAAAGAATAAACACCCATTAGCAATAATGGTTAGATGCTAGATATAACTTTTTGCAGCTGTTAATCATGATTACTGTGAGATTATAGTATTATTCCATACATTCTCTAACAGGCTGAGAGTAATCCACATCTACTGACACATTCACTAGTGAAGACTCTTTTAAAAATCAAATGGAATAAGTATGGATGGCTCTACTACATTCACCTTAGTTTCTACATTGCATTCCTGTTGTGTCTTACTGTGTTTGCACTACTGGTCCCAAATCCCAAGTCAAATGAATGTTAGTTTAAAATTTAGGTTACATAATAATGTGTGCTGCTTCTTACTTATGGTTGCATATGTCATTGATGTCAATTTCCAGGCAACATTTTTCTGAATGTAAGTTCAGCTCTTAACCAAACTGATGGTGATGAGTCAGGAGATGGAAATTCATTTAGAGTTTGTGGTATGTAATATTTGATGAGGTATTATGACACGTTTTTATCATACGTACGGTAGTACGTATAGTAGGAATGGGCCGACTGTCCCATTGACACAATACAAAATGTTCATGCTTATAAACTTTCAGGGAAAGAAAGCTAAGCCTTCAAATGCATTTTATAGCCTCCCCCAGACAGTTTACTTACTGTATTAACCAAGAAAACAGGCAGAAAGTTTCTAGAGCACTCTGGAGGGAGCGCTGGCGAGAAGCCACAAGAGTGCAATTTTGTTCTCCCCTTCCTTCCTTCCTTCCTTCCTAACTGACTTACTTGAACGCGATTTCCAGACGAACAAAAGGCATTGAGCCAATTTTGACCATATAGTGGGACTTCATTTCATGCACAGTACGTCCTTTTCGACTCGTTTGCTGGCGAAAAGGCAGCAAACAAAATCTAGGCAGCTTTGAAACTCTCGGTATAAAATACTGTACTTTTTATTTAGCTATTTTGATGTAGGTAAAGGTCGTCAATAGAGCACGTGGTTCCCGGTTGCCTGCATATAATGCGCGCGCATGCGCATCAAATGTACACTAAAGTCTGCTGGTTTTTGTGGAGATTGACTAGTCTCTGCTGTGTGATTGTTTCTGATTCATGCAATTGAGCATGCACCTTAGTGTTTAAAAAAGTGAATGAACAAGTAGTAAAAATTTTATAAAAATGAGAAGTGTAGGAATGGGCAGTGCGGTAAAAAGCAATGAAACAAGGCAAGTCTCTGAATTTCGGCACATGACTACTTCATTTTTTGTACCCAACTCTCATACATTACTGTGTACCTATGCATTCTACATGCTTGTTACTTTATCTAAATTAATCAAGTGACTGCTTGCATGAGCCAAATGGCTGACAATTATTATCATTGAATGATGGAATTTGAACTAATGCAATTGACTCATGAAAATGAAGTAGTCATGTGCCGAAATTCAGAGACTTGCCTTGTTTCATTGCTTTTTACCGCACTGCCCATTCCTACACTTCTCATTTTTATAAAATTTTTACTACTTGTATAATAATAAGTGCATTTTTTGTGCTTTCAATTTTCAGAAAAGAATGTTTTAACTCGACAGTCCATATACTTCTTCGCCAGCATGGTGATTTTGTGTGGTCTCTGTCAACTTGTGCATGAGTTGTATCAGATTTTGAAATTGAAGCTCAAGTACTTCTCTAATTGGCACAACTATGTTGATCTGCTTGTGTTCACACTCTCGGCACTCTTCGCATTTTTAGTATTTCCTCAAGAATGTCAATGTTTTTTTATTTGGCAATGGCAGATTGGAACTGTGGCAATACTTCTGGCATGGTTTAACTTGATTCTTTATTTGACAAAACTTCCTTTTTTTGGAATTTACATGCTCGTATTTGTTAACATCTTGAAGACATTTCTTAAAGTGATTGTTCTTTACCTCATACTAGTGCTTGGTTTTGCACTGACCTTCTACATGTGCTTCTATGAACCATCAATTCAGGTATAAGAAATTTGCTAAACACTTAGCATTGAAGTATATAGAGTACGCTACATGTATAAAATAAAATGTAAAGTATTAGTTAACCTTACTCTTTTTATTACTACAGAGATCACCGTTTTCAAACCCTGGTCGATCATTTTTCAGAACCATGACAATGTCAGTTGGAGAGATTAATACTGATGGTGTCTTCAGATTGGATTCAGCTGGAGAAAGCGACAAAAATGCTGAAATCCCATTTCTCGGAATTTCTTATTATATATGGATCATCTTCATCTTCCTTTTGCCCCTACTCTTGATTAATCAACTGGTATTATAATATATAATCATATGTACAGTGTCCTAGTGTAGGATGTCCCTTATTCCAATGCTTTTACCCCACTATATTTCCATTCCTATATACTTTGTTTAATTTGTACTATATGTAATCATTGTGATGTAAAACTAAATTATTGTGATTGTATGTCATGGAAGGATGATATGTATGATATGGGAAAAATCTGTCTTCATATTTATTACTTAAACACATTGATAACTATTATACAATGTAGATTGGTTTGGCTGTGGGAGACACAAGTGCTATCATAAAGAAGTCTGAAATAAACAAGTTAATTCTTCAAGTAAGAAAAACAACCCATTCTCTCTGGACATAAACCACAATACATATACACTCACAAATCTTATCTGCACATGTCTGCACATAACTGATAGGTGGAACAAGTTTTAACAATCGAAGAACTGCTTCCAAAAAGGCTCCGAGTAAAATGGACTAAATATGCAGAAATTATACACCCTAACAAAACAAAATCAAGTTGTGAGAAATTGAGCTCAATATTTTTCTGGGATGTGGATAGCATTGATACCCAGGATGGATTGATAGAGGCAGTGCAGGTAATAAATGAAAATCTAGGTATAATTAGTCCAATTCACACTTGAACTGTAATATAGCAAACTACTTGAATGATTTGCTGCAGAATCGTGTTGCTAACCCATCTCAACTGGATCAGCCTAATGATTTGACTGAAAGACTTGACAATATAAATGTACGTTAGGAGTATTGACAGTAAAATATAAAATATTACAACAGATATAATTCAGTTACCTATACCTTCATGATTATCTACAGAAAACCATAAACCAGGTGCAAATGAATGTACAAATGCTTCTTAGTATCTCAGTGAAAGATCTAGACCATCCTAAAGAAGAGCAGACTAGTGCTACATATAATAAATATTCTGACTGATTGAATTTCCTTAGGACTTTTATATTATCAATGTGCAAGTTGTTCCATTAGCTTGTTGTTTTCTTCTTGTTTTTTTTTTTGTTTTTGTTTTTTTGTCTACTAGCTCTACAACTCGGTATAATATATTATACCAATCAATATAATAATGTTATTACGTATACAAGTAGTAAAATTTCATAAAACTGTTCTTTTTTTCATGCTAGACTAAACTCAAATAAAATGTAAGTGCGTATAATTAAGGTTGAATAACACACTTTCAATAGATCAATTTACCAATAATACATTCATGTATGAGTTGTGTCTTATAGGCTATTGCATGCTTATGTGTCCACATAAGTGTACCACATGCAGACACAGGTCTCAAAAACTATCCACATGTATGCCCAGTATGCATTACTCATTGTGCTTAGCAGGTTTCTATATTACTCATTTTGTATTATATTTTAATATTGCTTATTGTGATTGATGTGTGTGGAGTAGAGTGAGGTTACTCACAACGGTGTTTGTGAGCAGCTGTTTTGTGTGCTTGTGTTGTCTTTGAGTGATTGTGTTGTCTTGAGTACTACTACTTATTCTTTATAAGCAAATATCCATTGTGCATGCTTGTTATAGTCTGGACATAGTCGTGAGGTCAAGGCAGACTCAATTGTCATTTGGTGTACTGCATGAGATGTAAATTATTGGATCATCAGTAGGTATGTTACTATAATAATTACATGTAAAGTATTATGATTTCTTTGACCAGTATTATTTACAACTTTTGTACTATAATAAAAATTTAATTTATTATTATCCAAACACCTCACAGAATCTCGATCTCCTTCCTAACAAATTATTATAGGCCTTAAAATACAATC
This sequence comes from Tethya wilhelma, assembly GCA_964030475.1. Taxonomy (NCBI): domain Eukaryota; kingdom Metazoa; phylum Porifera; class Demospongiae; order Tethyida; family Tethyidae; genus Tethya; species Tethya wilhelma. The sequence continues at coordinate 1,547,904 of CAXIPT010000002.1, forward strand.
TGCTCTTGTGAGGTTTTAGTGTATTATTCTACTGAGTGTATATCTTTACAATAATAATGATTGAATTGAATGCTGAGAGAGAAAGATATCCTAGAAAAAATCTGGGACTCAGCTGGGAATTGAACCCAAGACCTCCCGATTGCTAGTAACTGTGCTCTTACCACTAAGCCACTGAGTGCCCATGGCATTGGAGCAGAAGATATGAATCTATAGGCCTCAGCCAAACCCAACTGATTATCTTTCTCTCTCAAGGAGATCCCGGCAGACGGGGTTACGGGCCTGGGTGGGTTGACTGTACAAGCACATTGCCTGAGCAGATACCGAAATATCTACCACCTCAGCCTCCAGCTCAATTATCTCCTAGTCAGTGGACTGAGTTGGGGGTAGTACTATAGGCCTCAGCCGAACCCAACTAAGAAAAATAATCAGTTGGGTTCGGCTGAGGCCTGTAGATACATATCTTCTGCTCCAATGCCATGGGCTTAGTGGTAAGAGCACCTGACTAACAATTGGGAGGTTTTAGGTTCAATTCCCAGCTGAGTCCCAGATTTTTTCAGGGATATCTTTCTCTCTCAGCATTCAATTCAATTATAATAGCTTAACTAGAGCCTCTAGTTTAAACACCTTTGTCATGAAAATGCCCCTAGCCTGGCAAAGGCTAATAGGACTGCTTGGATGAGCTCGGTCACTGTTGGGCGTACTACCCCCAACTCAGTCCACTAGGAAATAATTGAGCTGGAGGCTGAGGTGGTAGATATTTCGGTATCTGCTCAGGCAATGTGCTTGTACAGTCAACCCACCAAGGCCCGTAACTCCGTCCACCGGGGATCTCCTTGAGAGAGAAAGATAATCAGTTGGGTTCGGCTGAGGCCTATAGATTCATATCTTCTGCTCCAATGTCACGGGCACTCAGTGGCTTAGTGGTAAGAACACCTGACTAGCAATCGGGAGGTCTTGGGTTCGATTCCCAGCTGAGTCCCAGATTTTTTTCTGGGATATCTTTCTTTCTCAGCATTCAATTCAATTATAATAGCTTAACTAGAGCCTCTAGTTTAAACACCTTAATTGTCAAACAATATAATGATGTTACACATAATTATGAGAATTATTAAGGGCTAATATAGCCAGCTACAGTATTTATTGCTGGCTCTATATAAGCCTTGTTCACTAGCTTTTCTCATGCCGTTTGTGTACATTCTTGACAATAGCTACAGTATAACTCCGTGCCAAATTGTTAACACAGAAAATGTCATGTACATTAGTACATTAATGATCATTAACTTTAGCTGTGTTAAAGTAAATGTAAACAAAATATTTAATCAAACAATTAAGACTATATCAATGAACGTATCATAAATATGGCAGTATTGTACGTACAGTAGTATGTATAGTAGGAGAATGGGCTGACTGTCCCATGCATACACACAATACCATATGTTGGTCACTGCCAGATCGTGAACAAATTAAGTTTATAGATTTGTGAACATTTGAATCACAGTTGAATGTTTTGTGAATCATAAAATTTTTGTGAACGTTTCGGAAGTTTGGCGCTATGGAGCAATATTCGCAATTTTTCATAGCCACGTGCCACTGACGGTCCCTCTAGTCTCGCATGTGCCAGACCTTGCTAGTGTGCTATAGCTATTACGAGTTAGCCTTGTCCCCAGCCTAGGAACGAGCCTAGACTACAAGTCTACCGTCTCTCCACGTCCATGCACATATAGATATTGCACACTTGTATACCCGAGTCCGTATTATGAGCGCAAAGCAGCGCTCATAAGCTCCTAACCTATACCGTGTTATCAGCTGGCACAATCTGCATCACTTGAGATGCAGATTGTAGTCAAGATTGCCAGCGATAACAGTTTCAGTTATGAACATGGATCTGACGCCACACAAAGTCATAGTGAGAATGAGGTGACCATTTGCGAATCTATATATACCTTGAAGAAAGCTAAGGTACATGAACTTGAGCACTTACAAAATTTTAACTACTGCATGAGGTGACCCACTTATGCATTTTCTTATTCCGCATTGTGTTTAGATAAAAAAATACAAGCAAAAATACAGCTAGGGTGGCATGGGAAAAGACCCAGTATTTAAAGGTTGACTAAAGCCTGTAGCAAAGAAGTCTGACAAAGCTCAGTGTACTGTGTGTATAGGAATGAACTATCTGCGGTTGTGACTGCACTACGAAAGCATAGTGAATCATCTTCCCACAAAAAGAGATTGAGTGCTCTCATGTATCCTAGTATGCAAAAAATCACCAGCATGCAAGCTACAGTAAAACCTCTCAGAGCGGACAGTCTTAGAAGCGGACACACTCCCTAAAGCGGACAAAGTTCTAGTCACGGATTGAAAATGCCATACTTATAGTATATTAGCAACCTCCGAGAAGCGATCACCTCTAAACTCCGGACAGCGGACACTATCTTTGGTCCCAAAGCGTTCTTTCAACGTGTTTTTACCTCCAAATAGCGGACACTCCGGAAACCACACCTAGATCAAACAGCTTCTCCCAAAAATTGTTCTAATTAAACGCATGCACTCAAACAAAGTAATTTCAAAACTTTAGCTACTGAGCTTGAGACTTGAGAGCGCGAGTTGTTGCTGAAGTTTAACTAGAACATGTAGAATATAGAAGCTGTTTGAAGTTTAGTTAATGCCTGTAGTAAGTCCTTGTCAAAGAAAAACCGAACTACTCACTGTACTAGACCATATATAGACCATGCAGTCCAGATGACTAGTAATGAGTCAATAAATTTATTTTTTGGACGTGGTGTTTAAGCCTTGTCAATTGGAGGCTCAATGGATCAACTTGTTGCTCTGAAAAACTGTAACTCAAGTCAAACTACTACTCATGAGTATTGTAGATACTCAAATGAAGCTAGCTAATTCACTGAGTTGTCAGTTTATGCATAAATCGATTCATTTATTCTGGCCACACTCTGTGTACTTAAGGCCTGGGTCAACAGTGTACCTTATAATGTATAGTAAAATAATCTCATCAATATTTGGAAAGGTCATAACTTTTAAACTAACTAATTAGTAACCATGGAAATGTAGGTATACATTCTTCGGGATATTTCAAACATCGTTAAGTCAAAAGTTGGTCATGTGACTGTTTCATATTTGCTGAATCAGCAAAAAATGAATAATTAATTAGGCGGAAATGTTCCCCTGTTGCTATGGTAACCATTTTTGTACAAATATTATTTTCATCAATATATGCCTAAATCTTAATTGGGGTTCAGAAATACTGATCTGGATGAAAGATATGCAGCTTTTTCCATATAATGCACACCTGCCGTTCTCTCCTTCTCGGCTATATCTTATCAACAATACGATCAGCGATAACCCCAATCGAGATTATAGAGGTTCATGATGATAGTTATCTCCTGAAAAAGTTTGGTTGCCATAGCAACCTTCTAAGGTTTCCGCCTAATTAATTATTCATAGTTTAAGGTGTTTCTTTGACCGATCATTATTTACATGAATATTCATTATTTTAGAACAAGATTTTGGTAACATGAAAACGAAAGGCCAAAAATTTGTTGTATAGCAAAGAAATTAGGAAAAGCTATTTGATATTCTGTAGATCTGAATTTTAATTCAGGCAAAATTTCAATCATTTTCAAGGTGACCCGGGCCTTAGCAGCTCTATCACAAACTTAACCTTGATTCTCTGCATAATACTGTAGTAAGAAGTCACATAGAACAGTTTGAAGACAATCAAATCACAATAGGGGTGTATACAAAGCAAATATTAGACAACCTCCGAGAAGAGGACAACCTCCGAAGAAAGGACAAAGGACGCTGTCCCAAAGTGTCCTCTCTTCGGAGGTTCGACTGTATATATAGTCGATCGCTCAATTGAACATGGTGTTCAAGATGCTGAAATATGATGGCTGCATTCTTGAGAGAACATAATTTGTCATTTAGAATTATAGATAATTTCTTCTGAAGCTATGCCTGGCGGATTCAAAGATTGCTACCTTTAAGTGTATAAGCATACCAAATCTACGTGTATTGTTCAGAATTCCTTGGCATCACACTTTCATGAAGAACTAGTGAGAAAGCTAAGTATACATCACATTTCCCAATTATTATCGATGAAACCACTAATGTTAGGACTCGTTTTCATCATAATAATATATAAACAAGCTTTGAAACTTAGTGTGTAAATATTCATGTACTTTCAATGCAGCCAGCTCTGCAGTTAGAGTTCAAAGGTTCGAAGGTTTAAAGGTTTATTATAGCAACTGGTCGACCCGCTGGGGGGTATGGCCATATAGCTACAAGGTATATAGTATTACATTAGCAAGGGTGATACATAAAAAAGAGGAGGAAAAAAGGTAAATAAAAGAGTATACAAGACAAAAAAAACAACCAAAACATATGACCATGTATAAACACACAATACACAAGACCATGCGCATGCGCATTAGCCTCCTTCAGTTAACGTAGTTCATATAGCTACTTTTTGTAGGGACTAACCAGTTTCCACACTGTAGTGTTGAGAAAAGTGAATCAACAATTAAGTAGCAAAAAATGTAATGTGCAAATGGGCGGTATAGTATTGGAACAAGGCATGCCTTAATTTCGGCACATAAATACTTCACTGATTTTTTATACCCAACTCTTGGCTGGCAGTCCAGTTGCTACCTACCTGTTATACTGAGTTTGCTCAACTGCTTAGCCTGCTAATTAGTAGGAATTTGAACCAATGCAATAATAGGATAGGACACTTTACGACACTTTTGGATCCTCACGAGGGATCAAGAATAAAAATGAAGTAGTTGTATGCCGAAATTGAGGAATGCCTTGTTCCAATACTTTTTACTGCACTACCCATTCATATTTATGGGCAACGTGATAGTACTGACTATTCATCCTAAAAAAGCTCAGATTATTATGGTGTACTATTCAGGTAAAGAAGAATCTTTGAACATGTTGTTTTTGGATATTAATCTAGTTAGCTGTAATAATATAGAAAAAAATTAATGCCTAAGTTTATGGTTTTAGGAATAAGACAGATGTTATATCGCTGTAAGGCTTCACTAAATGTTCAGAGTACTACTTTGACATACGCCCCTTTCATGTGCTGACAAATTTGGATCATTTTCAAACATGATGGTTTCTGGACATATAACTAAAAATTATAAGAGCTATTTAAGTATAATCTCATTTTAATGGGCTAGGTACAAAGCAAGTGACAGGATTATTCTACATGGAACAGTGAAAACCTATACTGACTTGTATATAGCCTTTTGAAAAGAAAAAGATATATAAGCAGAAGCAGAACATAATGAGAAGAAAGATAATTTCTATAATTAAGCCCTCTCACCTCTGTCATGGTTGGAAGTGTAAAGTCTTGTACCACTGTTCAACAAAAATTAGATAATTGAGCCAGAGGCTGAGGTGGTATACACTTCAGTATTTGCTCAAACAACATGCCTGTTCAGTCAACCCTGTAATGTTAACCCCATTTGCCATGGAGGGGGAATCTCCATGAGAGTTAAAGAAATGTTGTATAAACATATCTTCTGCTCCAATGCCAGTGAGTGTATGATTAGTAGTTTAGTTATGAGAATATGCTTAGTTGATTAGTAATTTGGTGTGCTACAATCAGGATGGGTGGGATTCACTACATGTGCCTGTGCTGCCTTGTTAGTGTCAGTATTCTATAGTGATTAGATGGGAGTCTATACATCAGCGATTCAGATGAAAGATGATAAGTTGGTTGAGACCTATAGATATGTATCTTCTGCCACGGGCACTCAGTTACTTTGTAGTATAAGAGCAGTTGTACCTGACTAGATATCAGATCGTGTTGGGTTTGATATATATTACTTCATAGTTTATTTGACCATGCATTACCCAAACATGATCATGTTTTTTTTCCCTTGGGAATTTGGTATATTACTTAAAGATTATTTGACCATGCATTACCCTTTCATGTTTTTTCCCTCTATTGCAGATCCTATAGAGCTTCTATAAACTTTAAACTCAATCTATGCATATTGGTGCCTGAGAATCTATCAAATAATTTTATACTCACAGAGCTAATTTAAAAGCTACGTATACAGATCTCAGGATAATCAACTGGTTTTACAACAGGGCTTTATGCCCGGCTTTAATTGTTAAAAGCAAAAATATGAGTATATATACTGAAAGTAAGATATGTCAGCCAGGAAAGCCAAAAGCTACTAGTGTGACTCACAACAGAATTGATCTTGAATGGTCGAAACCTGACTATGGTAGTGAACATGTGGAAATGTACATTGTTTACTGTCGGCTATTAACTGGTGGCAACTGGACAACCATTCCTGACTCTGAGGCCGAGTGCGAACTGGTGGAAAGGATATCTATTGGAGAAGACTTCTTAAAACCGAACGAAAAGTATGTATTTAAAGTCAAGCCATTTTGCCAAAGTTATCCTGTCAAGGATAGTGAAGAGAGTGAGCCCTTTGAAACTATACCAGTATGTCAACCAGGTAGGCCAAGAGCTGTGTCTATAACCCATAACAGTATCAAACTTGAATGGCCTAAACCTATGTTTGGTAGTTATAAAGTTAGTCAGTATATTGTTCAGTATCGGAAACATAGTGAAGAAAGATGGTCAAAGAAGAAGTTGACTCAAAGTGTCCAAGAAATGTTTTTAGTTACTAACTTAGATGTTAATGTCCAGTATGTCTTTAAAGTGACACCAATACTGAGCAACTCTAATATCAATGGAGTAACCAGTGAAGCAAGTAATCCAATTGAAACACAACGAACGTGTCAAACCGGCAAACCAAAACCATCAGTAGTAACCCACAATAGCATTACTGTAGTATGGGATAAGCCTGAATATGGTAGTGACTCTATCAACTTTTACTATGTGTACTACTGCCGTCAAAATTGTGGGAAAGCCGAAAATGTACAGCAGCAAAACATGAATTGCACTGAACAGACAAAGTTTACTTTGGATGATCTTGAAGTTGGAGCTAAGTTTGTATTTTGGGTGAAGCCAGATTGTACACATGGAGCGATAAAGTCGGTAGACAGTGAAGAGAGTGAAGAAATAGAAACAAAGCCAGCCTGTAAACCAGGAAAACCCATAGCCATTTCAAAAACACACAACAGTGTTTCACTGAAGTGGGACAAACCTGAATATTACCATGAAAAAGTGGAGCTCTACACAATTTCAAAATCAAGCAGTGATGGCAAATTTCTCGGACGAAAGGTCGTTACGAGAACATTGAAATACAAGGTCTATCTATACTGGGCAGAAGTACTTTTTTAAAGGGAAAGCAATCTGTAGAGGTGAAGCCAATGTTGTCGAAAGTGATCCTAGTGACATCATTAAAACGATGGTCACTTCCAAACCAGGCAAACCAACTTGCAATAATGTATAACATGACAAGGTGGACGTTTCTTGGACACATCCTGAGCATGGTACAGAGAATGTGGTTTCGTACACTGTGGTAACATTGCAAGTTGATGAATCGTCTTCCATCAACAAATTATCAGAAATGCAAATTTCAAGTGGCAAGACGTTAAATGCTACCATAACTGGGCTTACCTCGAACAGCAAGTATATCTTTAAGGTAATTCCAGTGTGTCAAACAGGTGAAGGGATGGAAAGTGATACAAGTACTCCCATTGAGACTCTACCTGCCTGTCAAACCAGCAAACCTGTTGTCTCTAATATTACACACAATGGTGTTACCTTGACTTGGGAGAAACCTAAGTATCGAAGTGATCATATCAAAAACTATCGTATTCTCTATCATTCCCCAAATCTGCCACAAGAAGCCAAAACTGGAGAGAAAAGTTTGGAAACAAAAAGCAAAGAAACAAGTGTAGTTTTCTCTTCTTTAGAAATGAACAAAGAATATGTTTTCAAAATTGTGCCTGTATGTATGCAAACAGATGTCATCGTTTTTGAAAGCCAAGAGTCTGAAATCATTAGAACAACAGCTGCCTCTCCCCCTCATGGTCTAAAGGCTGGTAAAATAACACATGATAGCATCCAGATGAAGTGGTCGAAACCAAAACAGAAGCTCCGTACCTCAAAAATATCGTCCTATCGATTGTCTTACCGTGTTGAAGGCGATCCTACAAATGTTTGGAAAAGTGTTCACACAGAATCTAAAAAAGAGGAAAAAATTACAGTGAATAAACTCTATTCAGGTACAAAATATACATTTAAAGTATGTGCCACATACGCCTCCGAAGCTCGAATAGGAACTGAAAGTAACATTGTTACTGTTGAAACCACTCACTCGTGCAAACCAGGGGTCGTTCAGGCAACACAAGTCACTCACAATGCAGTAACACTGAAATGGACTAAACCAAAAGATTTTGCTGACACAGTTAAGCATTATACTGTTGAATATCGTGTGCCATCAGAGGATGCTCAATGGAATAGCATCAATACAGATGGATGTCAGACTGAATTCACCATTGAAGACTTGAATATCAACACAAGTTATGTGTTTAAAGTGATGCCATAATTATAATTCACGCAAAGTCATTACTCAATGCACCATAAGTGAAGTGATCACCACACAATCAAGTTCTAAACCAACAGGACTAAAGCAAAGTCATGTCTTTTATGATAAAATTGAATTGGAGTGGGAAATGCCAAAGCATGGCAGCCAAAATATCCTTTCATTTGTCATATTTTATCGACCAGTTCAAGAAAGCAACTGGCATCAACAAAAATCTAATGGATCTCCCACAAAAATGACAATAAATGGCCTCTCTTTGAAGACCAACTATGTCTTTAAAGTACTTCCAAAATGTGTAAACGGAGAAGGGTGTGAGAGTGACGTTTGCAGTCCGATTCAGACAAGAGCAACTTCACCACCAGGTAAACCCCAGATTGATGAGGTTAGACATAACAGTGTATCATTGTATTGGAACCATCCAGAGTATGGTAGTGAAAATGTAAATGAATATGCTGTCTATGCAAGTTCTTCTGAAGAGTATGCAGATATCATTACAACCATAACCAATCAAGATTCTGTAACTGTTTCTGGACTCACAGCAAATACAAAGTATACTTTTTCTGTAGTTTCGAGTTGTGAAAATGGAATAGGTTCGCGAAGTGAGGACAGTGATTGCATTAAGATGAAACCATCATGCAAGTCGGGTAAACCCAAAGCTTTCAGTGTAACACATGAAAGAGTTCAGTTGCATTGGAGCAGACCAGAATTTCAAAGTGATTCAATCGAACAATATAATGTTTCTTACTGGAATGTTGACGATCCACACAACACTACTGAGTGCATGACTGATGGCCTTCAAGAGAACATGATAATTCCAAACCTGTATCACAATACAAACTACAAATTTAAAGTGACCCCATCTTGCACTGATTCAGAAGTGGGTACTGAAAGCAGTCTTAGTGCCACAATACAAACCAAAGCCACTTCTAAACCTGGAGTGCCTGTGGTTGTAGAAGTCTTACATGACTCAGTTGCATTAAAATGGGAAAAGCCTGAAATTGGTAATGAGTTTATCGATTCTTACATAATTTTGTGTCGTTTGGAAAAATCTAACAAATGAATAAGTGAAATGACAAACGGTCTTCAACAAAACATCATTTTTTGTGGCTTGAGTCTCAATAAATCATATGTCTTCAAAGTGAAATCACAATGCAGGCATGCTGAAGGTACTGAGAGTGATGAAACTGAAACTGTCACCACTTCTGCAACATCCCGTCCTGGAAAACCTTTTGTATCTACTGTGACTCATGACAGACTTACCCTACATTGGTCACCTCCAGACAAAGGCTTCCATAACGTATCAGGTTATCTGGTGTCGTATCATTCACAGAATCGTGATTATACAAATATTGAATGGTACACACAGAAAAGCAATGTGACAAGTTTGACAATCACAAGACTTGAGATAAGTACAAAATATATCTTTAAAGTGAAGTCTGAATGTGAGTCTGGCCTAATTGGATTGGAGAGTGAATCAACGGATTGGATATCAACAAAAGCAACTTCGAAACCAAGCATACCACGAGTACTCTCATTGACAAATAACTCAGTTCAGTTAAACTGGAATAAACCAGAACTAGGCAGTCAAAACGTAGAATCATATACTGTTTTATACCACCAAGTTCAGCCTACTGACACAGCCTTTGCAGTAGACAATTATGTATCCATCAATTCTATGCAGTATGATACAAAAAGCAGCAGAAACTGTGCGACTGTAACTGGCCTAGCTGAAAAAACACAGTATGTATTCAGTGTGGTTCCTGTTTGTTTTAATGGTAGTGGTTCCAATAGTGATGACAGTAAGTCCTATTGGACCAAAGCAACCTCACCTCCAGGTGTACCAAAAGCAATACGTATAACTCACAATACTATTCTATTGAGGTGGACAAAACCTGAATATGGAAGCGAGAATGTAGACCACTATGTGGTATCATGTAACCCAGAACAGAATCAGCAACAGAGCTGGAATATAGAAACAAAACATTGTGGCCAATCCGTTGCAGTGTCTAATCTTTTGCCTGGAAGTATCTATACAATCACTGTTAGAAGTGAATGCACTGGGATAGATAAAGGAATGGAGAGTGACTCCAGTCAGCCAATCGTAACCAAACTCACCTCACCACCAGGAAAGCCAACTGCCGTTAAGATCACTCACAAATCAATCTCAATTAAGTGGACCAAACCAGAAATTGGAAACAAGTTAGTTAAAAATTATTCAGTATACTACAGACAGTTACATATTGATTCTTCATCAGCCCAATGGATACTTTCAACAGCCGCAATATTATCTGGTTGCAATAAAGCTGAAGTTTCTCAGCTCATTCCTCAGACTATGTATGAATTTAAAGTGAAAGCAGTGTTAAGTGAGAATGATTCAGGTTGCGAGAGTGAATGTAGCGACGTTGTTACAACGAAGCCATCCAGCAAGCCGGGAAAACCATTTGCTACAAAAGTTGAATATGACACTGTGACCCTGAAATGGGATGAGCCTGAATTTGGTAGTGAATGTGTTGAGATATATACAGTGTCCTTTTATGCAATGAATCATCCTGAGAAGATCAAGATACAAAAGCAGCAAGGAACAAATAATTGCTTGCTTCAAGTAAGCAAACTAGTGCCGAACACTGAATACATCTTTGAAGTGTATCCTATACTGAACACTGGTACTGGTGCATGTGGTGCATGTAGTGATCTCAGTGAACCAATTAAAACAGCCATCACCTCTAAACCAGGAAAGCCCATTGTTATGAAAGAAATAGTAACTCATAACAGTGTTCAGGTGAACTGGATTGAACCTTTACACGGAAAAGACAATGTTGAAAGCTATTCAATCCTACATCGCCTGCAAAATTAATCTGACTGGACCTCTTCTGAAACAATTAGATGTGAAGAAACACAAGCAACTGTTTCTGGACTTACACCAGGAGAGAAGTATGTCTTCAAGGTACATACTGTGTGCATACAAGGAGAAGGATCTGAAAGTGAAATTAGTGATATTGTTGAAACTAAAGCAACCTCTTTACCAGCTCAGCCGATCCCCAGTCAAGGAGGAATGACCTATAACAGCATTCAGCTAATGTGGTTTAATCCAAGAATCAGTAGCAGTAAGATTGTATCATACTCCGTATTTTACCAAAAGGTCTCTCCAAAGTCTCAGAAATGGACACAAAAAAGCACTATTGGAAATCAAACCACTATCGTTCTAGAAAACCTTGATATGAACACCAAGTACAGCATATATGTTCAACCTGAATGTCAAACTGGTACTGGTAGAATTAGTAAGATCCAACCCATTGAAACCAAGGCATCTTCCAAGCCAGAAAATCTAACGGTCACATCTGTACTGCATGATACAATTCATTTGAAGTGGACTAAACCCAGATATGGTATCGAAGCTATATTTTATTGTACCAATTGATAGACAAACAGCAACAAAATTCAAAATGGATTAGTATGCAACAACAGTATGGACCAAATGATGAATCTGCAATTGTCAGTAGTCTTAAACCGGGTACTAGATATGCATTTAAGTTGCTACCACAATGTAAGGATACAAGCGGTACTGAGAGTGACCCTACTGATATTGTTGTAACGAAGGTAACTTCCAAGCCTGGTATACCACAACCGTATGACATTTGTCACAACAGCTTGAACCTACGCTGGACTAAACCTAAATATGGGGGAAATCTAGTAACTAGTTACATCATTCACCACAAGGAAATAGGTGTGCATGGTGATATAGCAATTTGGAAACAACAAGACTGTGCAGGTATCAACAGTGACACTGTCGTTGGTGGACTTACACCTGGAAAACAATATATTTTTAAATTAGAGGCAAAATGTGATGGTTATATATACTACCAGTGTAGGTGCTATGAGTGAGATTAGTCATCCAGTCAAGACAAAATCAACTTCTCCTCCAGGAAAACCTAAAATATTAGGTGACATAACTCATGAGAGCATTAGTGTATCCTGGACCCCTCCTAAATATGGTGCTAACAATGTAAATGGCTACACCATTCACTATCGTGCTAGAGATGATCTAGCTGATGATTGGAAAACATGTACAGTGCACTCTGCCACTATTCTTTCTCATACTGTGAACAAGCTCCAATCAAAAACAAATTACATCTTCAAGGTTAGCTCAACTTGCACTACTGGCACTGGAACTGAAAGTGAATGCAGTGAATCCATTGAAACCATGCCGTCATGTAAGCCAGGTAAACCAGAAGCAGTTGATATAACCCATGAATCGATCAGTTTACAGTGGTGTGTACCTGAGTATGGCTCGGTCATGAGCTACATTGTGTACTATCACGAAGAGAATCGACCAGGAGGAGCCTGGCAAGAAAAGCATTCAAGCGAAAACCGTGTTCAATTGGAAAATCTTACCCATAAAACAGAGTACTCTGTTTCAGTTTCCCCACAACTTGAGTCAGGAACTGGAATGGGCATTGAGTATAGTGAAACCATTTCAGTAAAAACTAAGCACATCCCATTAGCTCAACGTATGAAAGAGAAATCACATCTAATTGAGAGAGGTCAAGGATGACATCCAGATATATATCAGGTTCCAATTCGAACTGTTAGAACTGATCGTAAGTACATGATTCGAAAATTCTTTGTTGGAGAAGCTGATGTTAGGCCAAATTGCGCATTTAATAACATCAGCAGTGGAAAAGTGATCATGATAGTTGGAGCCACTGGAACTGGAAAGACTACTCTCATCAATGGTCTTGTAAACTACTTCCTTGGAGTTAAATGGGAGCATACATATCGCTTCAAAATGATTGTTGAAAAGGAATCAGAGTCAGATCAAACAAAAAGCCAAACAAAGTGGATAACTGCTTATACGATTCAACAAATGGAAGAATGTCCAGTCAACTATCCTCTAACAATCATCGATACTCCTGGATTTGGAGACACTGAAGGAATTGAGAGAGACCAAAGACTAGTTGAACAGATTAAAGCATTTTTTGTACCAAAGGAGATGGAGGTATAGACCATATCAATGTCATTGGATTTGCTACTCAATCTGGTCTTGCAAGACTAACAAGCCTACAGAAGTATGTCTTCCACTCTGTTATGTCAATATTTGGTAAAGATATGAAAGACAATATTTGCATGCTGGTTACTTTCGCTGATGGTGCAGTCCCTCCTGTACTAAAGGCTGTTCAAACTGCTGGCGTTCCTTATAGCAAGGATTATTTGTTCAACAATTCAGCACTATTTGCTGCCGCAAGTGAAGTTAGAGGAGGTAAAATGTTTTGGGATATGGGCACCGAAAGTTTCAAACAATTCTTTGATGAATTAGTACAAATTCCACCAAAAAGTTTACTGCTAACCAAAGAAGTACTTGAGGAAAGAGAGCATTTGGAAGTGTGTGTTGAAACTCTTCAGGATCAGGTCAGAGATGGGCTGGCAAAGATTGATGCATTGTATCAAGTAGAATTTGAGATAAAGAAACATGAAGCTCAACTTCGTGAAAATAAAGCTTTCAAATTCACTATAAAGGTCCCAAAACAAAGGAAAATTGACCTTGATCCTGGCATATATGTTACTAATTGCCTCACTTGCAATCGTACATGTCATTATCCATGTCGAATACCAAGAAATGAAAACAAGCATAGCTGTGCTGCCATGGGAGACAAGCGCCACACAACTGAAGCTGAATGTAAGGTTTGTCCTGGAAAGTGTCACTGGAGATTTCATGTCAACAATTCTTACAGATTTGTAACATATCAGGAAGATGAAGAGCAAACATCGGAAGATCTGAAGAAGAGGTATTATGATGCAAAAGATGGAAAGTTGAAGGTTGGAAATATGATTGCTAAACTGCACCAAGAGTTAGCTGAATGGTATAAAGATGTGCTTAAAACAATTCAGCAAACTCACAAAATTCTGAAGAGATTGCATGAAATAGCCTTGAAACCAAATCCTTTGACTGAAGTTGGGTACATTGATCTGTTGATCCAGTCTGAACAAGATACAGCTGAACCAGGCTACATACAGCGTATAGAGTCGTTGAAAAAAATCAAGGATAAAGCAAAACTTCTTTCATTGCCACATGACAAGCTCAGCTCAAGCACTGATGGAGAGAAGCCATGGGAAAGTTTCCTTACAGAGATAAAGAGTGATAATAAAAATAGTAGCTGTTAAATCTATTGCTGTAGACCTGTTATAGTCTAAGAATATAATTTTGAATGAATAATGAATGATTGATTTAGTGAATGTTGAATTATTACACAACTAAAATCTAGTAATGTTTTTTTATTGATTGCTTGTGCAATTATTTAGTTTTTTCCCCTTGTGTGCATTATTATTTAGACATTGTCTTTTACATTAATTAAGCAAACTACGTATACAATGTATAATTATTACTGTGTAGGGTATGTACCAAGCAATTATACTATTATAATTATAACAGTGAACAGACAAGTTTCTAACTTAGTATTATAACGAAATAATTTAGAACAAAATATTAATGCTGTTGAGATTCGATAATCTAGCAAGCAATCCATTGGATCCAAATCAATAGTAATAATTTTATACATGACACACATAATACTAACAAAAACTAACTATACAAACATGCACTTTATGCTTGTATAGTTATGTACAGTGGTCCAAAAATAATTCTCATGCATGCAGTCACTATAAAATTAATTTTAATGCAAAAAAAAAGTTACTGGGACTATATAAAAATTAAAAGACTCAGTGAGTATTGGTAATTGGAGTACCTGTTAATGTTTCAGCCCTTGACTGCCCCTCACACACCCTCTGCAACAGTGCCTTCATATCCGAAGTGAATTTCACCTGCCGGGGAAAAACACAATTCATGCAAGTTAATAAATCACACAATAAATAGATGCTACGTAGCACAATAATTATTTTTATGATTGGTGGAGCATAGACAACAATAACTACAAGCTGTAACAACAGTGTTAAAATGAAATGATAAATAATAAAGTTAAGATTGATGCATTGAATCAAGTAGAATATGAAATAAAGAAGCATGAAGCTCAACTTTGTGAGAATATAAAGCCTTCATGCAAATTCACTATAAAGCTTAAGGTCCCAAAACAAAGGAGAATTGACCTTGATCCAGGCATATATGTTACTAATTGCCTCACTTGCAATCGTACATGCCATTATCCTTGTTATATCCCAAAAGATGAAGACAAACATAGCTGTGCTGCCATGGGAGACAATCGGCACACACCTGAAGCTGAATGCAGTGTTTGTCCTGGAAAGTGTCACTGGAGATTTCATGTCAACAAACCTTACAGATTTGAAACATACCAGGAAGATCAAGAGCGAACATCAGAAGATGTAAAAAGGAGGTATTGTGATGCTGAAGATGGAAAGTTGAAGGTTGGAAATACGTATAATTGCTAAACTGCATCAAGAGTTAGCTGAGTGGTACAAAGATGTGCTCGAAACAATTCAGCAAACTCACAAAATTCTAAAAAGATAGCATGAAAACCAAATCCTCTGCATGACTGTTGGGTACATTGATCTGTTGATCCAGTCTGAACAAAATATAATATTATAATTATAGCCGAACCAGGCTATACTTACAACGTATACAAGTAGTAAAAATTTTAAAAAATAAGTAGTGTAGGAATGGGCAGTGCGGTAAAAAGTATTGGAACAAGGTACGGTCTCAAGTTCGGCACATGAATACTTCATTTGTTTTCTTGATCCAGTGTCCTGTTGCGATGATCTGTACATCAGTATTTATTGCATTGGTTCAAATTTCTACTATAGCTGATCACTTGGCTAATCAATGGAATAAACTATAACAGACAGGTATACAACCTAAACTGGACTGGCAGTCAAAATGAAGTAGTCATGTGCCGAACTTGAGACCGTACCTTGTTCCAATACTTTTTACCGCACTGCCCATTCCTACACTACTTATTTTTTAAAATTTTTACTACTTGTTCATTCACTTTTTTCAACACTACAGTGTGGAAACTATCAGAGACTGGTTAGTCTGTACAAAAAGGTTGAGTAATGGCTACATGCACTTCATTTTGCTGGAGGCTAGTGCGCATGCGCATAAAATGCCACGTGGATAGAGAATGACCTTTGAACTCTATCTGCAAAGATGGCTGCATTGTAGTACATGAATTTATACGCTAGGTTTTATAGCTTTCTAGTTTTTGTTTAGGCCTATTTATGATGAAAACGAGTATCAAGGAATGTAGTACCCATGAAAAGAACTTACTTTGTGCCGTCAAAGTTGGCTCAACACATTCTGGTTCTCTGGAAATCCTTTTCAAGTAAGTCAGTTAGGAAGTAAGTAAGTACGTAAGTAGAAATTTTTTTGAATATTTAACCTTTGATGTGGTACTGCTTAATGAGGTTTCTAACGTGGGTTAGAGACCTCTCAGCAAGTCTCTAACTGGATTAGATACCTACTGAGAGGTCTCTCTACATAGTGTGAATATGATTAACAAATCATGTCTTCATGTTCAAATCAAAACTACAAACATGTCTAAATATAACCACACAATAAATGTCTAGTTTACACAGAAGAAAAAAAAAAAACTTGAAAAAAGCAATAAACCAAATTTGAAGCAAAATACACACAAAAAAGAGATAAGATGATTGCACTGTGACACATGTAACAGTTTTTACAAAATGACTCACTTAGAATTGATGTTTATGGTAATGTTACTTCCTCCGGTGATCTGGAAACTAGGAGAAGCTGTATTATCGAGGGCCTCCAAACAGCGACGCTTGAGTATAGGCAAATGTGATTCAACATTTTCAGGGACTGACATCACCTCAGTAGATTCCACACTCCTTGGGAGAGGTTTGCTACGATTGAGGACATCTGAAGTAATTTCTTTGAGCTTGGTCGAAGCTCGCTTGTATGCACGAACTCCATCTGTGCTACTATGTCCAGTCCTGCTCATTATGAGTTGCTCATCAATCTCTGCATCAAAGAGTCGAGTAGCTGCTGACACCCTCAGTGAATGGTTAGTGAAATGACCATCAAAACCTCCTTCTTTCATCAAATTAGTGACCACTTTTGAGAGAGAATTGTGTCCTTGAGGCGTCCTTGAGAACCATACATTTGGTTTCGGTTTAGCAAGTGGGGTCAGATAAAATGCACCGTCAGGTCTGTCAACAGGACATTTAGAATTGTACAGTTTGTAGAGTCTGACAAAGCATCTATCTGGATTCTGCTCATTGGCGTATTGATATATCTCTTTAGGTGTTTTCTTCCTGCTTTTGATGCCACCTTGGTTAGTTTTTGAGACATCCTCACGATAAACCAAATAAGCTCTGCCTCCAGGTGGCTCAAAAAGTTGAATCTAGGATGGTTTATGTCTTAAGCGTCTATGTTCTTGGCCACTTCTTAAGGCAAAAAAGAAGCCATGCAACTTGATAGACAATGGTATTCATAAGGGAGCTAGGATTGTGGTCACCTAGCAATCCAACTTCCCAGAGATGCCCCTCTTGGTAAATTGCAATTGGTTGTGCTTTTTTTTTTGTTGATGTATTTGCCTGTAGCATTTAACCTTTTCATTTCACCATCAAGTGTACCAACAAAGTCATGAAATGTAGTTTTGTCAAAAAGCTTGACATCCGCTCGTCCATTGTTTTGTAGCTCCCGCTGCAAACCACAAACGAAATTGTACAAACTGTCTGGACAATATGGGTTGCCATCTTTTTTTCGTACTTCCAAGATAAACCGTGATAGCCAAAAATTCAATTCAGCCACTGTTAAAGCACAAATGTTAGAGCTGAAAGGTTGTTCACCAGAAAGAAGCTTCGCATTTCTGTTAATGGCCCAATCAGTCCAAACTCGAACGATGTACTCCGTTTGGTTTTGTGTTTTTAGGGGGATACTACTTTTCCGAGCTTTCTCGACGGCTTCCTTACTCTTTGGAGAGGCGTAGGAACGTTTACCTTGAATGGCAGATGGAGTTTCCATATCGTGGTACGAAGGCTTTTGCGTAGGCTGGCTGTTCACCTTATCAACATACGTTGAACTGCATGAAGAGCCATCAACTTGAGACAAAATGCTTTCAAATTCCGCATCAATTGCAGGAAAATCAACAGAGTCTTGATCGTGATCTTCGAAGTAGGTCAAAAAATCGCTAGTTTGCTGAGTTGATATAGAGGCTTGTAGGGATCTTCGACTTGAGAGCAAGTGAGTTCCACGCCACACAGAGCACTTCCACCCTCTAGTGGCTCTTGGTCAGAGTCAAACAAATGCTCCCATCCAAGTTCAATGGGATTCAGCTTTCTCATTTCGCAAAACGAGCAGCTCACTCCATGGCAAACATGCATCAGTTTACTAACATCGTCACAACCAGGAACGGCTGGACCAGGAGCTCCAAAACTATACATGACTGAGCTAGCTAAAAACTTGCACTCGATCTTCCTCACTGTAAACTTCAAATTTCTAAGCTAGATAGACTATGAGCCCTACAGTTTCTAAGCTGTTTTAAAAACCTTCAGGGCAGTGTAGTGGCTTCAGCCAGCCACTACACTTGCCCTTCAGGTTTCTAAAACAGCTTAGAAACCTCGGTCACATAGCCTAACTAATACTCATATGAAGAAGTTTGTGATCATTTTTGCAAATTCAAACTTGTCACACCTTTTGACATTGGAAAATGACCATAATTGTCTATAATTTGTATGTTTTTCTTGAATATTTTTTTTCATAATTGATATTTCAAATTTTGCAACCCATTCTAAAGTTGTTCAGTTATTCTTCTATCTGATGATGCTTAATATGATAGGTATTTGTCTTATTTTCCCGCGGCATTTTTCACTTGAAAGAGACAACTCTAGCCATTCACTCTATTGAACTGTATTGCAACTGAGCTGGCAGATCCAACAACCCTTTACCTTTTTCTAGATTTTCTCCAATTATAAGAATTTAATGAAAAATTGCAACACGTGGTGATGTTGTTTAGAGCCTCAGCTTACTTTTTGCCAATCATTGTGTTTAACAAAAAGTGAGTCTATAGCGCGGCAAAATTGGATGAAAGTTCAGTTTGAAGGTTCTTGGTAGCATTACTAATGTACAGTGAGCAGTGATAGTCACACCTTGGTCCTGAGTTCTCACTAATTGGCACCTGCTGAATCAAAGGCTCTACTAATTTGCAGTTCAAGGAGGACATGAGCGTTTTGAGGGAAAACTTCTTCATATGTAGACAAGTAGTAAAAATTTTTAAAAAATAAGTAGTGTAGGAATGGGCAGTGCGGTAAAAAGCATTGGAACAAGGCATGTCTCAATTTCGGCACATGACTACTTCATTTTTGATTTATTCTTGATTGATATCTCTAGTATGGATCTTCAGTACATGTATTATATGCAATACCATAGCTTTGTGTTGTGTTGGTTCAATCTAATCAGTTAGCTAAGCAGTGGAGTAAACCATAACAATTAAGACAGGCAACTTAAACTGAACTGCCGGCCAAGAGTTGCATGGGCATAAAAAATGAAGTAGTCATGTGCCGAAATTGAGACATGCCTTGTTCCAATGCTTTTTACCGCACTGCCCATTCCTACACTACTTATTTTTTAAAAATTTTTACTACTTGTTCATTCACTTTTTTCAACACTACAGTGTGGAGACTATCAGAGACTGGCGAGTCCCAACAAAAAGCTTGAGTAGCAGCTAGCTACGTATACATGCCCTCATTATGCTGGAGGAGGCTAATGCGCATGCGCAGAATAAGGGCACGTGGAGAATAATTAATGACCTTCGAACTCTACCTACAAAGATGGCTGCATTGTAGTACATGAATTTATACACTAAGTTTCAAAGCTTTCTAGTTTTTGTTTAGGCCTATTTGAGGTTGAAAAGAGTATCAAGGAATGTAGTACCCATGAAAAGAACATACTTTGTGCTGTCAAAGTTGGCTCAACACATTCTGGTTCTCTGGAAATCCTTTTCAAGTAAGTCAGTTAGGAAGTACGTACGTACGTACGTTAGAGAACAAAAATGGCACTATGGTGGCTTCCCAATAGCGCTCACTACGAGTGTTGAGGAAAGTTTTGGTGCGTTTTAGGCCTTGCATGCAGTTGATAATCTGTCAGTAAGAGCCTCTGAGCAACTTTGAAGGTTTAATTTTGTTTGACTAAATTTTTATAGTGGCCAACATTTTGTATTGTGTCTATGGGACAGTCGGCCCATTCCTACTATACGTACTACCGTACGTATGATGAACAAAAATGGCACTATGGTGGCTTCCCACTAGCGCTCTCTACGAGTGCTGCGGAAAGTTTTTGTGAGTTTTAGTACTTGCATGCAATTGGTAATCTGTCATTGAAAACTTAATTCTGAGCAACTTTGAAGGTTCAATTTTGTTTGACTAGATTTTTATGGTGGCCAACATTTTGTATTGTGTCTATGGGACAGCCGGCCCATTCCTACTATACGTACTACCGTACGTATGATATAGAGTCACTGAAAAAAATCAAGGATAAAGCGAAACTTTTTTCATTACCATAATATTATAACAAACTCAGCTCAAGCACTGATGGAGAGAAGCCATGGGAAAATTTCCTTTAAAGAGATAAAGAGTGATAACAAAATTAAGCAGCTGTTAAATCTACGTAAACCTAGCAGTTAGTCAATAACTAATAATGTAATTTTGAATTGATTTAGCACATGTTAACATTATGAATATTATTATTACACACCTACTAATAATGTGTGTTGATATATATTGATTTTTGTACAATGTGTAGTTTTTTCTCCCTTTAATTTGTGCACGTGCATTAATTTAGTGTACGTATTACATGGGGTAAAATAACTTAGCATTATAACCAATTGCAAATATAAAAATTAATAAATTTAGAACACACAAAATTAATAATGCTGTTGAGATTCACAAAATTATTGTTTTAAATTAGCCATTCATAACAATAATATATGACACACACACATACACACACACACACACACACACACACACACNACACACACACACACACACACACACACACACACACACACACACACACACACACACACACACACACACACACACACACACACACACACACACAATAATTATATATTTAAGTACCAAAAACTAACTTTACGTGCATTTAATAGTATTGTACAGTGGTCCAAAAAATAACTATCATGCATGGAATCACAAATATTATTTAACACAAAAAAATTTAATGTTATACTGGGACCACAATATTAAGTAAGACTATACATTCTCCTGAGTATCGGTAGTTGGTGTATGTGTTGGTGTTTCGGCCCTTGACTGCCCCTTACACACCTTCTGCAACAGTGCCTTGATATCAGGAGTCAATTTCACCTGCCAGGAAAAACAAACAAACAAATGATTTGTGCATTAAACTACACATAAAATTAATAGATGCAGGCATAATCTTGTGATAGGTATGTATGCACACCATGCAACAATCATCAGACTGAGTTCGCATTACATAACGTGTACAGTTGTTAATGTTGTGCATACAGTACTTGGAATCACTAACGGTACAATTATTGCAGACAATAATAACCACCATGTTCAGCTGTAAAAACATAGAATGCTCTTTATTAGAAAACTATCCCCTTTGATCGATTGTCATGTAAAATTGCACCCAAGTAGGGAGTACACCGATGCAAAACATTAATGGTTACTATGGTAATCGCAGAAATTACACCTTCATGATCGGGTAAAGTTTTATAATATTAATTTTACTAAATCTACTAGAGTGTATAACTGCAAGCATGTCTATGGAATTGTTCCTATACCTTTTCTCCACCAATTTGCACAGGAGTTACAGGTCTCAATGCATCCACAAATATTTCTCCAATATTCTATTTAGATTGAGAGCATAATACATACTAGTCACTTGACTCACTTCCTAGAAATTCAGCAAATACTGACTAAAAACTATAAAAAGAATTGTGAAAGCTAACCTTTGGCTTGCCCTTAATCTGCTCTTTGCCTACCCGGAAGAAATTGTGATGTTTTATCTATAGGATTATCAAAAATTATTTGATATGTACAGAAAGGATGCATATGTGAATAATAATTATACCTGGGAAATCATTTCAGCAGTTGAACGGTTTACGTTGGCTTCTGACTTTGATGTTGGAACCAGTCCAAATATGTATTTCAGCACTTCTTCAACCCTACCTCCACCCTCTACAGCTCCCACAGCTTGGTAGTCTTCAGGAGTTGGAAGTATCGTTGTTAGCTCACAACCACAACACATCTCAAACACAAGATGACCTGTAAAGTCTTCTAGTCACAGCAATTTTGAGCTTTCAAAAGTGATGACCCTTACCAAACATGATCACATCCATGTGTTCCAAGTGGTCTTGGCACATTCTGTAGTACCTAGATCTGTAGCCAAGGAGTGTGTTCTCATAGCCACCCAACCTGCACACACCATCCTGGACAAAGATGTTGCCACTGTGTACATGACCAAGAACAGGGAAGCCTTGTTTGTACAGGAACATCATTGCCTATTAAAATTCATACAAGTAGTAAAAATTTCAAAAAAATAAGTAGTGTAGGAATGGGCAGTGCGGTAAAAAGTATTGGAACAAGGGATGTCTCAATTTCGGCACATGACTACTTCATTTTTATTCTTGATCCCTCATATGGATAATGGATCCTCAGTGTCATAAATGCAATGAGCTGTACAATAGTCTACCATAGCTTATTACTACTAATCAGTTGTCTAAGCAGTGGAGTAAACTAAAACAGACAGGTAACTTAAACTGGACTGCTGGGCAAGAGTTGGGTATAAAAATGAAGTAGTCATGTGCCGAAATTCTGAGACTTTCCTTGTTTCATTGCTTTTTATAGCACNGCCCATTCCTACACTACTTATTTTTTTGAAATTTTTACTACTTGTTCATTCACTTTTTTCAACACTACAGTGTGGAGACTATCAGAGACTGGTTAGTCCCTACAAAAAGCTTGAGTAGCAGCTACAACAGTCATACACTTTATTATGCTGGAAGAGGCTATTGCGCATGCGCATAATGAACGTGGATANTTGTGGGTTACTACTGATGGTTTTGGCTTCCCTGTTTGACACGTTCGTGCTGTTTCAATTGGATCACTTGCTTCACTGGTTACTGGATTCATATTAGAGTTGCTCAGTATTGGTGTCACCTTAAAGACATACTGGACGTCAACATCTAAGTTAGTGACTAAAAACATTTCTTGGACACTTTGAGTTAACTTCTTCTTTGACCATTTTTCTTCACTATGTTTCCGATACTGAACAATATACTGACTAACTTTATCTCTACCAAACATAGGTTTAGGCCATTCAAGTTTGATACTGTTATGGGTTACAGATACAGCTCTTGGCCTACCTGGTTGACATACTGGAACAGTTTCAATGGGTTCACTCTCTTCACTATCCCTGACAGCACATCTTTGGCAAAATGGCTTGACTTTGAAAACATACTTTTCATTTGGTTTTAAGTAGTCTTTTCCAATAGATATTCTTTCCACCAGTTCACATTCCTCAGAGTCAGGAATGGTTGTCCAGTTGCTACTAGTTGATAGCCGACAGTAAACAATGTACATTTCCACATGTTCACTACCATAGTCAGGTTTCGACCATTCAAGATCAATTCTGTTGTGAGTCACACTAGTAGCTTTTGGCTTTCCTGGCTGACATATCTTACTTTCAGTATATATACTCATATTTTTGTTGCTTTTAACAACTGAATTAGGGCATAAAGCCCTAAATTTATACTAGCTGAATACTCTAAAATCTGTAGCTCAGTTTAAAATTATTTGATAGATGCTCAGGCACACAGATTGAGTTTACAGTTTGAAGCTCTATAGGATCTACAATAAAGGGAAAAAATTGTGGGTAATGCTTGGTAATATAAACTTTTAAACTAAAAATTAAGTAATAATTATACCAACCCGGCCCCAACACCTCATTGCTAGTCAGGTATAAACAACTGTTAACTGAGTGCCTGTGGCAGAAGATTATATGTATCATAGGCCTCATTAGCCTCGTACCCAGGCTCCGGGGAGGGGGAAAAAAGGAGCCTGGTACACACCGTTTGCGCATGCGCTTAATTACCCCAACTTTCTGGGGACTTGGATATTTTTGTGCACGTTTGCTATACGTTGACGTCATAAGTCATGAATATCGTAAAATCATGAACGGTAAAATGTACTGGCAAGACTGACCTTGATGCTCGTCGATCTTTCAAGACTTTGTCAACTTGATATAGTGTATGAAGATTGTCAGGCTACCTCCTTAGCCTATTTCACAAAAATCTGCAGCAAATAGCAACTTTAGACTCAGTTGTCCAGAAAATACTAGGCCGCCTTACCTCACTGGCTTCGCTGAGACGAGAAAAGTCAGGGTGGTAAGAATACTAGCTGTACATAGTATGCTAGTTCTACCTGTTAGACTACTCTTTCAACCCATTAATTATTACTGTGTTGTTTAACAACGACTTACTTTGCCCATGCCATGGGCGCTAGGCTGCGTCATCAAGTGGTACGCCCACAATTGTGGGTCGTCATTTCCCTGGAACACGTGGATTTTCAAATTTTAATTAGCGCATGCGCAAGCGGCCTTTTTTTCCCCCTCCCCGGAGCCTGGGTACGAGGCTAAGGCCTCATCCAAACCAACAGTTACTGATTATCTTTCTCTCTCATCTGGATCCCTGGTGGATGCATGGGCTTCCAAGCCTTACAGGCCTGCATGCATGGGTTTACTATATATTATGAGCACAAAATTTGCCTGAGCAGATAAAAAGTTATGATCACTTTTGGACTCAGCACTCATGCATAGTTGTAAAAAACCTGACTAGTAATTTAGGTTTTTATTCCCATGCCAACTGTGGCATTGGAGCAGAAATTGTTTTAGATAAACCAACTGGTTATATTTCTCTCTGATGGAGATCCCCCCTGGCAGATGGGGTTATATCATGACACATTGCTTGAGCATGACTGAGGTAAATGACTAGCGTTTTTCTAACAAATTATAATAGGCCATAAACCACTAGCTGCTCTTAGCAATATAAGCGGAAGTGAAACATACAAGAGAAAAAGATAATCATAAAGATTCTGTTTACTTCA
Source organism: Tethya wilhelma (assembly GCA_964030475.1). Taxonomy (NCBI): domain Eukaryota; kingdom Metazoa; phylum Porifera; class Demospongiae; order Tethyida; family Tethyidae; genus Tethya; species Tethya wilhelma. Next base: position 1,573,478 of record CAXIPT010000002.1, read on the forward strand.
GAAGACTTTGGAAAAAAAAACAAACTAGGTATATATAATATTGCATAATTTACAAAAGATAATTTAAAAAATACTGGTCAAGGAAATCATCATAAACATGCATAGTTATTTACATTTAATATACTAACATACCTACCGATGATCTTGTTGCTCAGTAGACCAAATGACAATAATTATTGAGTCTGCCTTGACTTCACTCATTATATCCCAAATTTGCTTCTATTGCTTTTCAGTAGTATATAGTACTCTAGACAATGCAAGCATAGCTCACAAACACAATTGTGAGTACAACCTTATTCTACTTGCACACAATAAGGAATTATCTGATCAGAAACACACAATGAGTTATGGAGATTGAATTAACCTGCTGAGCACAATGAGTATTGCACACTGGGCATACATGTGGATAGTTTGGAGACTTGTGTCTGCATGTCGGTCATAAGCATGCCGCGGCATATATAATATGAATAAAATTAATACTATAAGACACAACCCATGCCTAGAATATAGTGATATATCAATCTATTCACATGGTCTAGCTACTTGATATCTGTATTTTGTCTATAATAATGCATGATTGGATCTTAATAGAAAATTTGGTAACTCTTATCAAATATTTTTTCCAAATAATGTGCCCCTCATTTCACGTACTCGATCTATACACTCCTGCTGCTGCTCAGTTATGACTGCTACCCATAACTGACAGCAGCATTACATGACTTCCTTCAGACACTAAGACTTATATAATCATATAAATATTCTAGAACAAAAATGTTTCTGAAGCCTCATTGCTATATGCCAGTATAGTACGTGTATATATAGTATGTAGTGTTCAGAGTTAATGAAGTAGTCATGTGCTGTCTGTGTGCCCTGATCTGCCTTGTTTCATCACTTTTATGGCACTCATTCCATTCCTACACTGTTATCTTTGAAATTTTTAATCCTTGTTCATATAGCTACTGTGTGTGGATAGACTGGTTATAGTGTAATAAGGCTACATGCATGCACTATATAATAATGCTAGCCTATAGCTAGGCTAATGTACATGCATGTATTAATATTGAATACCACGTGGAATTAACTCCAGTTTGAGATGCCACAGTCTATCAGGTTGTTTATGATGTGCATTATTTAGAGTATCAATGAGGAAGCTGTTACCAGAGATGCTCCATGGACATCTATGGAATGCTCACTACATGCAAGTAAAATTTATGAACACTAGCCAAGAACTCTATGACTTCAGATTGACTTAAATTACTTGAATATAGATGAAAAGTACAAGCTCAGCTACAAGCTGTTGATTCAGTAATCTGAAGCCTAGTGTACAGAAATTCTTACACCTAATGGAACATGGCATGCTCTGTATGTTGACTAAGATGTCCCCATAATTATATATAAGAAATTACTATTTAAATGACTTGAAATTATGTCAAAAGGATCCTATGGATTTAAATTGATATTTTTATTCAATTCAGACTCTAAGAAATACATCCAAGTCAGAATTGAATATCGACACCCTTTTGACCCCAGTCAGTATACTGTTAGCATATGGAGTGTGTTTGTATTTGTTGCTAGTTACAATTAATATATTAAATAGGATATTTTGGTTGTTCCATAGATGTCATAGAACACAGAATCACTATACGGATTATCCACATCTTGCTGATTCAGCATTTAAGCAATTCTCATTGCTATGTTGAAATGTAGTTAATTTTATTTGCCCATATTGGTAGCTTATTACAAAAAAATAGGGACAACAAGTAGTAAAAATTTCAAAAAAATAAGCAGTGTAGGAATGGGCAGTGCATTAAAAAGTATTTGAACAAGGAAAGGTCCCAACTTCGGCAGGTGACTACTTCATTGTTATTTTTATCCCTCATGCATAGCTATAATTGTTGTAAATGGTTCAAAGAATGATTTGTACTTGAATAGCTTATCAGTATCACATTAATTTTTATCAAATGGTTCAAATTCCTGCCAATCTTATCACTTGGCTAAAAAGTGGAATATAGTATAGCATGCAGGATTAGACTAATACCAGTCAAGATTTGGCACAAAAATGATATAGTCATGTGCCAAAATTGGAACCTTTCCTTGTTCCAATACTTTTTAATGCACTGCCCATTCCTACACTGTTTATTTTTTTGAAATTTTTACTACTTATTCAGTCACTTTTTTCAACACTACAGTGAAGAGACTATCAGAGTAAGTAAGTCAAGTAAGTGTTCAAGAAAGACAAGTGTTCAAGACTATCAGAGACTAGTTAGTCCCTATATATATATATACAAAAAGCTTGAGTTATCTGAGAAGTTATCTTGAGTTATCTGAGAAGCATGCAGCTACATTGGCTGCTAGAGCAGCTTATCATGGCGCATGCACGTTTTATGCCAAGTGGATGACCTTTGAACTCTACCTACAAGAAGATGGCTACATTGAAGTACATGAATTTATACTCTAAGTTTTAAAGCTTTCTAGTTTTTGTTTAGGCTTATTTGTGATGAAAACGAGTATCAAGGAATGTAGTACCTATGAAAAGGAGTTACATTGTGTTGTCAAAGTTGGCTCAACACTTTCTTTTCAAGTAAGTCAGTTAGGAAGTACGTACGTAAGTTAGATGAACAAAAATGGCACTATTGTGGCTTCCCACTAGCTCTCTCTATGAGTGCTGAGGAAAGGATCTGTGAGTTTTAGGCCTTGCATACAATTCAGTGAGAGACTGTGAGCAAGTTTGAAGACTCAATTTAATTTGTTTTGTTAGATTTTTTATGATCATAAACATTTTGTATTGTGCCTATGGAACATTCAGCCCATTCCTACTATACGTACTACTGTACATATGATAAGCTGGGTGAGCAGAAATCCATGGTAAACGTATGGTGATAGACCACGGAATTTCTGAATCACTTGCAGTATTCTGCTACCATGCACTAGTTTAATTATACTGTCTTTGGGCAGCAGTAGATCGTGCAAACACTGACCTTTTGTATGCATAAATAACATGCCCCATAAACCAGCTGCTAGCTCTATCCATGTAATGGGTAGAGTGAGTGTCAGCCTCATGGTACAAAAGGGGTGGACACAACCATATAGCCGCTGTACTAATTTACACCTGTGACCGGGAACAAAATATGATCCATTCAATTTTTAAGCCTTTACCCTTGCATGATCGTACCATTTTGGAAGGTACAGAATTTGACCTTTGACCCAACTAAAACATAGCTAGTGAGCTAAAACATAGCTAATTAAGCTTTCTTGACACTTGATGGGGCCAATTATTGTTGATTTGATCACTTGATCGCAAATTGATCCCATGCAGTTGTGGGTGTCATGACCACTATTTGTGGTAGGCCAGCTAATTGTTTTTGTTTGTCAAAGACCCTTGCTAGGTCATTCTTAGCCAAAAAAATATCAAATTCAATCACAAAAAAGCTATAAAATCGCTTTCGATAGAATCATATCCTCGTCGCAAGGTCTGGCTGTACAAGAACTCTGAGACTTCTGATCAGACATTTTCCTAAGAAACAATGCATAGCCGTCAACCTAAAGCATGGATCTGTCACAACTACCACCTGCTTTAAAAAGCCAATTTGGTAAACAAATTCTTTTCATGTGTCTCTGCTAGCCTTGCTACCTGCATTGAGTCCCGCGGTCCCTCCTTGATCTGTTCTGAAGAGAAAGTTCAACAAATACTAACCAACCACAAAACCCCACACTGCAAATGGTCCGGATGGGATCTCCAGCAACATGCTATGTGGAACAGTTGAAGCTAACCTTTATTTTCAACCATTTAAATGAAAGTCCCTACTGTCTGGAAAGTGTCCAATATCACGCGATTCCTAAGTCTTGTGATCCATCTTCACCTTCCAACTACCAACCAATTTCACTGCTCCCACTTATTTCAGAGGTCCTTGAAAGAATTGTTTATAGGAGAATCTCTGAATTTCTGTTCTCAAACAAATTACTTCGCTTCAGGCCACCCAAGAAGCCCTGACTTGTTCTTTACACAACCTACTATCCAAGCATCAGCAGGTGGCTTGCATTTTTTTTGATGTAACAAAAGCCTTTGATTCAGTCCCTCATTGCAAACTACTCAATGCCCTCTCAGCATTTGGTATCAGAGGCTCCTGTGCTGGCTTAGAGACTATCTTTCAAAAAAGACAACAGAGGGTGGTCCTTGATGGCACTATAATATAGCTCCCAACTTGCTGATGTTACCTCTGGTGTCCCATAAGGGTCTATTCTCGTCCCACTTCTGTTTAACATCCCGTTATGAACTCAATCTCAAACATCACCCTTGCAGAAGACACCTACTTGGCTCTCTATGCAGGGCCGGCGGCATAGGTGCGGCAGCTACAGCCATGGCCGTACCTATTTTGGAAGATTAAGCTTCTTGAAAGTAAAAGATCTTACTTTGCTTTGATCCTGCTCTTTTGTGCTGTGTAAATTATAAGCTTTCGGGTCATTCCATTTCAATTCAACCACACTTTGAAAGTGACCTCCTTGGAATTTCACCAAACTTGGTACAGTTGTAGTATGCAATGAGATATTNAGTAAATCTGGCTATGAAGCCTTTGAAGCACAAAAAAAGGACAGTTGTGACTCTACTGGATCAGAAATGATAATATTCACTTTAATTTGAAGTTGACAGTGTGAGTCTCAAAAATCAGGAATAATAATAGAAATTAAAAGAATAATAGGAAAATTTTCAGGAATAATGTGCTTATTTCAAGGCAGTGCTAAATGGAATAATGCTCAAATTTTTGAGCACATTAGCCTCAAGCCTAACTATAGTACTAGTAGTAACTAGCTTGTATTATAGTAGGTGTGAATACGTATTTGCATAATTGTGAATGCTTTTTTGAAAACCTAGAGTGTTGACAAGCAAAAATAATATACTATTTATAGAGTTTTGGCCTTTTGAATGGAATTAATCATAATTATTAGATATGTATAGTACTTGTAAATTAGTTGTACGTAGTTATAAAATTGCATCTATTCTTGTAAAATGTGTAGAATGGATAGAAATAACTAAATTCTCTGCATATTATTATAAACTATCACTTACATTGGTAACAAGGGTAGTTTCCTGAGTTCCTGAAGTGTCTGCCTCTTTGAAAGCAGTTTTGTAGTACCAGTATTTTTGCACACGGCTTCCTATTATGAGAAATTAGAGCTAGATATACATAAGTGCATTTACAAGTGATTTATGCATGCATACTCTTAGACTATCAAGACTGAAAATGAAGTAGTCGTAAAAGAAAAGAAAGATCGTGAATGAGCATCAGTAGTGTAAGGTCACAGCTAATTTGAAATTGTTTTTGTATGCATCAGCATACAATAATATAGTAAACTTTACTAAAATCTTTCACCCTTTCCTTGCATAATTCACTCTAAGTACTGTACACAATAAATCTACATGTATGGGATAGATTAATGAATATCAGCTGCATAATCTCTAAACTTGGCATATTTGGGCATGGTCTGATAGCTAGCTAAACTATAACTGATGATTATAGTTATAATTACAATGTTTAAAAACTATAAATAATAATAATATTTTTTAGAAAAGTATGGGTAATTTTTAAAAGCAAGTCAGTATATATTTCACTTACAGCTATAGGCATGATCATGTCCAATCCTCATTCCTATACATACTATCATTTGAAGAACATAAAAAGCCTATAATTAGGTCTGTATACTATTAACAATTCCCCCACCACCACCACCACCATCCAAGATAAAAGACATTGTAAAGTAAGTTTTAAAAGTAATTGCAAGCTAATAAATGGGTGTATATCATTATATAGTGAAGAGAAAACGATTTTCTAGTGTAAAGTATTTGTATGGTGGTCCTGTGGAAAGCTTTTCGACTATATGGTACACTACAGAATAATTTTGGGCCCACTCGGTGCACAGTATCTCTCCTAGCTCAATATAAAAATCCTGCTGATTCACAAAAATTAAAAATACAATACAGTACCACATCTCTGCATATTAATTGACAAACTGAAGATAAAATAGATGTCTGCTCCTCACCTAAATCTGGTGCCTGTTGAAGCATCCCATAGTTCACTCCCTGCCTAAGTTGCAAGTAGTAATTAGTTGCCGTAAAAGCATTTTCTATAATAATGATGCAAGAAATAGAATAATTATCCGTGATTATAAGTCTAGAATTTTGAGTCTAAGAGCTAAATAATAGTAGTAATAGCTAGTGGTACCTTTTTCCACTCGTGCCTCAAGGAATCTATCATTAGATTCTTTTGTTAATAAAGGGTCTTGGAGGCCAGGTACCCTGAATGCATAACAGTAACAGGACATTGTTTTCTTTACATGTATATACACAGATCTATATATGTTTTCAGACCAAAGAGCTATAGGCTTACTGTGGGTTTCTCCTTTTCTTACAGAGAATTCCTGCTCCAACAGCAACTATTAAGATAACCCCTAAAACTATCTGTGAATTTAAATTAATTAGGTCTATACTTTCACTATTCGAATATATGATGATTATACATGCATGACATTCTAGCTAACCTTTATTATTGGATTCGAACTGTTTGAATCTACTACATTAGTGTCTGTGTAGTGAAAGCAATTAACACATGTATAATAATTATTGTTCGTGCAATTTTGTTGAGAATTTTGTTATAATATTAGTATGTGTATGTATATATGTATATAATATTATATTTACATCACGTTATGAGTAGAATGAGAAGTATATGATGGTAAAAGTAAGTTAAGGCACTTTGCCTCTAGTCTGGCGTAGCCATACCCTTACGGGTGTGGCTACGCCAGACTACTTTGCCTCAACATAAACTACTCTCAGGCTAACTTGGGCCAAAAAGTCAAAAGCCCATTTTCCCACAATTTATACACAGCTATATTAACAACCCAAAACTGGGCCTGATAGTAAGTTTTTACTGACACAATCTTTGCCCTGGTGCCCAGACATGTGACGATCTTTGATCAAAAATGTGACCTTTGAAGAAGGATTGCACTTAGTGTACCCCTATAGTTTCATAAACTTCAAATGGTCAAGGTAGACACTTATGTGTGGCTAAATCTTGACCGTGATCACAAACAGCCTATTGCTAGTATTTGTATTATATAGTAACGGCCACCCATTTACATAATTATCTGGCTATATTTACATTATGACAGAATCCCATGGAGTCAGGTTATAATACAGCTCACAGCTCAGTGCTCCTATACCAGTGTGCTTTAGTAAGAGAACCAATTAATAAGGTTTTCCAATCTCAGATAATTTCTGTCACCTGACCCAGTTTTCCTAGCTCAATACATGAGCCACAATATCTGTGATTGCCAGATACTGCGTGACCCCAAACATACGTATTATTATTATATTAACTTTACTATGGCCATGGATGTTGACTCACCGTCAATCAAAGGAGCACCAACAGCTGCGTTGGCAAAGAAATGCCAACAAAGACACACGGCCAACAAAGAAGCCATACCTAGTTCCGTCAGCCAACACTGATTGGGTGGGTATTCCCCTTTGAGAAGTGCCTACTGCATGATACAGTTACTTGTCAGCTATGTAACTTTTGGGGGCGGGGCTCAAATGTTAGCTGAAGACCATCTATAAGGAATTAATATGCAATACAGCCCCACCCAGTCATGATTTCAGTTACAGTATAATTATAATGAATAAAATTATTTTAGCTGCTGTAATGCTATCCGTGAAGTGTGCATGAACCTCAGATGTCAACATTATTTGGATTCTCAGATCAGAATGATGGCTTCAACAATCAATCTAGCTATCATACGTACGGTAGTACGTATAGTAGGAATGGGCCGACTGTCCCATAGACACAATGCAAAATGTTGGTCACCATAAAAATCTAGTCAAACAAAATTAAGCCTTCAAA
>CAXIPT010000002.1:1581405-1622600 GCA_964030475.1 Tethya wilhelma
GGATAAAAATGAAAATGAAGTAGTCATGTGCCGAAATTGGGACCATTCCTTGTTCCAATACTTTTTAATGCACTGCCCATTCCTACACTGCTTATTTTTTTGAAATTTTTACTACTTGTATATGTATCATCAGAGAGTGGTAATAACTATTACTCTGTAATAGTAAGCTATAACATTTACTGTGAAGGGAATGAACATTCTCTGACTGAATGTCATCAAGAGCTTCGAAGTTTTACACAATCTTGCAGCATTGTAAATCTTAACTGTTCAGCTTGTAAGTATGAAATTGTGCAAACTTTGACGATGACCAAACCTGAAATTTTACTCCCCAAATCTTTCTAGCTTATAATGTACAGTATGCAATCACACACAAACACACACTTCATTCTATAAGGTGAATCCAACCTTGTTCATCTTAGAGGTGGTCTAATTCCTGAGCAAGGTAATGTGGAGATTTGTATCAATGGAGGATGGACTGGAGTGTGTGGAGGGTATACCTATTGGAATTACAGAGATTCCTTTGTTGTTTGTCGACAGTTAGGCCTTCCTGCTACAGGTATAATTATAGCCACAATGTTCCAGGTCATATAGACAGACCATAAATGCAATCAATTCAAATGTGACATTTTTCTTAATAGACGTTATACCCTATACTTCTTCAAATTTTGGTGACTCCCGATATTATTATGGTAGTCGAAAGATATGCTACAACTGCTTTGGAAATGAATCTCTTCTAGCTAACTGCCTACTAAATACTTCATGTTCTTATTATTGTAATGTTGCTGGTGTCCACTGCAGAGGGGAATTAGGCAAGTGTATTTTATTCATAGTCATGCATGCATGTAAGACAACATCATGCACTATAATTATTATTATTTATTTTCAATATTAATCTGCAGCTGTATTGCAGGAATGTAATGACTATGAAACTCGATTAGCTGGTGGGAGAGACCAATTTGAAGGAAGAGTTGAAATTTGCACCAATAATGTGTGGGGAACTGCATGTGCATGGTGGTGGTTATTGGGACTACAATAATGCTGTGGTTGTATGCAGACAATTATTCGGAAACTCCGCTCAACTGCGTAAGTTTATAGCTAAAATTTGGATACTCACAACAACAAAGTCCTGAATGTGTATTATGGCATTATACCAGAATGAAACTGAATGCTCTAGCTAGCTGAAGCTGCATGACATTGTGTCAGCTAGTGTTTATCAGACATTTTATTATGTTGTTACAATGCATGTGTATATACTGTATAGTGGAAAAGTTTCACTGGGTCTAACTTTTGTAGTTTTCATGGATGATGATCCGAGTTATTGCTGTGAAATTGCCGTAACATATTAACATGTTCAGGCATTGTCCAGCTCATTAGTAAAAGTTTGAACACACAAAAAAATATTTGACGAGAGATGTCTCATCATGTCTGTTAGCTCGACTTTCCAAAACTTCCCTCTATAATTATTCACCTAATTATATTGAGGGTGTATAGTAGTAATTTTGTCTCTGTATGTCATTCTTTGTACTATCACATAAACCTAAAGTAAAACAGAATGTAACTAGCATTCATAAATTGAATAATCATTGTACAAAATTTATACATTTCACCTACCCAATATTCACAGAAGAATGAATGCTGTATACTAATTCATGAATTGAACTTATTGATATACAGAATCTTGTAGAATGCTGGCTGTTTTGTAAACTTAGCTATAAGACTTGTAAATATAACCAAAACGATTTACGAATTATGATATCAAAACTATAATCATAATTATAAATTATTATAATGATTGCTTTTCTAATGGCAGGGAATTTTTTCAGTAGTAGCATCACTCCAGTACTCTTTGGTCTTGGTACTGGACCAGTTGTATTCTCACATGTATATTGCAATGGAAGTGAAGAAACTCTACAACAATGCCCCCATTATGGTCACTACTACTTTAGGGGAACTCATTATGATGTTGCTGGAGTACGATGTGGACTAAACCTTTCTGGTATTAACATTATGAATGTAATTATATGAAGAAAATGCATGCCTGCCTTTTTAATAATAAACAGCAGCTGTGTTTACATGTGCATGTATAATATTACAAGTAGTAAAAATTTCAAAAAAATAAGTAGTGTAGGAATGGGCAGTGTGGTAAAAAGTATTGGAACAAGGCATGTCTCAATTTCGGCACATGACTACTTCATTTTTAATCTTGATCCGGATCCTCAGTGTCGCGAATGCAATGATTTGTACAATAGTATAATACCACAGCTTATTATTGCATTCAATTCAGTTCAATTTCAGTTCCTACTAATCAGTTGGCCAAGTAGTTGACTATATAACAGACAGGTAACTTAAATTGGACTGCTGGCCAGGCAAAAGTTGGGTATAAAAAATGAAGTAGTCATGTGCCGAAATTGAGACATGCCTTGTTCCAATACTTTTTACCACACTGCCCATTCCTACACTACTTATTTTTTTGAAATTTTTACTACTTGTTCATTCACTTTTTTCAACACTACAGTGTGGAGACTATTAGAGACTGGTTAGTCCCTACAAAAAGCTTGAGTGGCAGCTACATGCACTGCATTCTGCTGGAGAGGCTAATGCGCATGCGCATATAATAATGCCACGTGGATAGATAATGATGACCTTTGAACTCTCAAAGATGGCTGCATTGTAGTACGTGAATTTATACACTAAGTTTCAAAGCTTTCTAGTTTTTGTTTAGGCATGTTTATGATCAAAACGAGTATCAAGGAATGTAGTACCCATGAAAAGAACTTACTTTGTGCTGTCAAAGTTGGCTCAACACATTCTGGTTCTCTGGAAATCCTTTTCAAGTAAGTCAGTTAGGAAGTACGTAAGTACGTAAGTACGTACGTAAGTACGTTAGAGAACAAAAAATGGCACTATGGTGGCTTCCCACTGGCACTCTCTACGAGTGCTAAGGAAAGTTTTTGTGAGTTTTAGGCCTTGCATGCAGTTGGTAATCAGTCAGTAAGAGCCTCTCAGCAACTTTGAAGGTTATTTTTTGTTTGAGTAGATTTTTATAGTGACCAACATTTTGTATTGTGTCTATGGGACAGTTGGCCCATTCCTACTATACGTACTACCGTACGTATGATATGTCAGAGCCTCAGAGTCAGAGGAGTTATGACATTGCGCATCTTTGCATGCTTAATTAGCTCACAAGTGTGTTATTGCATTCCAATCATGTGACCACTCGTGTAATATACTTCATAATGAGAGTTGATAACATATTACCTCCTGACCTGCTTGCCAGCTCAGCAATTGAATTAAGGCATGCACTCGTACATGTTAATTGTACTCCTCTGTATTTATAATGTATACTATTATAGTAAAAATTTCAAAAAATAAGCAGTGTAGGAATGGGCAGTGCGGTAAAAAGTATTGGAACAAGGATGGTCTCAATTTCGGCACATGACTACTTCATTTTCATTTTTGATTCCTCATTGCTAATTGTCGTAAATGGTTCACAGAATGATCTACTTGAATAGCTAATCAGTATGGATCACATACTAATGGTTCAAAGCTCTCTTATCACTTAGCTAATAAGTGGAACAAACTATGGCAGGCAGGATTAAATTACTGGCCAAGACTTGGGCACAAAAATGAAGTAGTCATGTGCCGAAATTGAGACCATCCTTGTTCCAATACTTTTTACCGCACTGCCCATTCCTACACTGCTTATTTTTTGAAATTTTTACTACTTGTTCATTCACTTTTTTCAACACTACAGTGAGGAGACTATCAGAGACTGGTTAGTCCCTACAAAAAATTATCTGAGTAGAAGCTATATACATTGGCTGCTAGGGTAGCTAATGCGCATGCGCAATTAATAATGCCACGTGGATAATCAATGACCTATGAACTCTACAAGAAGATGGCTACATTCAAGTACATGAATTTATACTCTCAGTTTCAAAGCTTTCTAGTTTTTGTTTAGGCTTATTTGTGATTAAAACGAGTATCAAGGAATGCAGTACCTATGAAAAGAACTTACTTTGTGCTGTCAGAGTTGGCTCAACGCATTCTGGTTCTCTGGAAATGCTTTTCAAGTAAGTCAGTTAGGAAGTAAGTACGTACGTTAGCAGAACAAAATGGCATTATTGTGGCTTCCCACCAGCTCTCTCTACGAGTGCAGAGAAAAGCCTCTGTGAGTTTTAGGCCTTGCATGCAGTTGATAATCTGTCAGTGAGAGCCTCTGAGCAAGTTTGAAGACTCAATTTTGTTTGGTTAAATTTTTATGATCATAAACATTTTGTATTGTGCCTATGGGACATTCGGCCCATTCCTACTATACGTACTACCGTACGTATGATATTATCTTATAATTATATTATAACACAGATACTGATTGTGTCAATGGCGAGGTTCGTTTGGTCAATGGCAGTACCCCTTATGAAGGACGTGTGGAAGTGTGCTATAACAGAGCATGGGGATCAGTGTGTGACTCAGGATGGGATGAAGATGCTGCTGCTGTTGTTTGCCAGCAACTAGGTTACCAAGGAGCAAGTATGTAATATCATTACTATATCCATGATTGCACTTATAGTCAACTAAATCATTGTTCTAACGATACATTCGGTATATATTGACAGATGTAACAGCTCTCTATGACTCATACTATGGTGAAGCAAGTGTCACTGAATATCTTTTAAGTGACTTAAGGTGCAGGGGTTATGAAAAGAACTTAACAGAGTGTACCAACCAAAGATATATTGCGTATCAAAATTGCTTGCCTGGGAATAGTGCTGGTGTCAGATGTGACAGTACGTATTGAGCATAGTTAAACTTGTGTATTGCACATTATGTACTTTTTGTGATGTATCAATAGGCACCCTCTGTACCCATGGTGATGTCCGACTTTTTGGTGGATACAGCGATAGAGATGGTGTGGCTGAAGTGTGCATCAATGGCTACTGGGGAGACATCTGTGACAACTACTGGGACAGAGAAGATGCTGATTTGTTTTGCAGACAACTGTTCAAAGAGAATACATGTATGTTACTAATTTACTACTTAACCGTGTACATGCCTTTAACATGCCAGGAATTTAAAGTGCAACAGAGACATTGTATAGGTGTATGTGACACTAGTACTAATTAGTGACTGAGCTAAACATATCACATGACTTCCACTATAACTTTTGTATGGATGCATACATGCAGTATCTCTTACTTCACATTGTTGTGCTCAAAGAAGAAATACAGGAAATACAACTTTAGCTAACTTAAATTGCCCTTTGGAGAATTCTAACATTATTGATTGCCACTTCACTCTGGTTGAAGGCTATAGCAGCTCTGGATGCAGAATTAATGAAGAATCTATTGTTGGATGCTTTGGTAAATTAATACTTTATACTAAGTCTTGTGGGTTAAGTTTTTCTTAAATTTGTCTTTACACTATACAATCTGATTTGGTAATGTAGAACTTCATGACTGCACTGATGGTGATGTAAGGTTGGTGAATGGCAGTACAAATTTTGGAAGAGTAGAAGTGTGTCTAAATAACACATGGGGAACACTACCAACTCAACACTGGTCACTAAATGAAGCAGAAGTTACTTGTAGGCAGCTCACACTGGCCTGGGATTGTATGTTTGCCATGCATGCATCTTTTGAATATAAGTTTACTACATTATTTAATTTTCTATTAATTTTTAGGGTCACTTCCAATCACTAATTCTATTTATGGACGCGGAAGTGCAAGATTTGAAGTTTATCACTATGATTATCAAGTTTATGAATATAGAGGCTTTCGTGCGTGTCACGGATCTGAAAATTCTTTAATTGATTGTGATTGGAGATTACCCCGATTCACTTTGACTTCCAATTCAAACTCGTACAATTATGCTTCTGCTGGTGTTATCTGTCAAGGAATTTCACATGGATCTTCAGCTTGTAAAGAAAACAATATTCGCCTTGTTAATGGAACCATTGCAAATGAAGGCAGAGTGGAGATCTGTGGCTATGGGACTTGGGTTTCTATCTGTGATAATAACTGGGGTCTCAACGAAACACAATTTGTTTGTAAACACTTGAAATACCCTTCAAAAGGTATGACATTGTGTTGTAAAATTAAACAACTGTTTACAATAGTCGTATACATATCATCTGTCAATATAAGACTATATTCTTCTCTGTGTATTGCAGGCTCGTTCTACATCACTAACAGTCACTTTGGAGTAAACTATTCTCTTCCAATAATTGGTCAACTCTCCTGTCCTCATGGAGCCAACAATTTAGAAGAATGTCAACTAATTAACAGAACTGATGGCTGTCACTTTGGCAAGAGTGTTGGAGTTGTTTGCCAAGGTTAAATTGTTTGCATGATATTTTTAGAATTTGAAAGTATATTTGAGAAACCAATAACATAATATCACTTATATAGCACATACTCAATTGTACACATATTAATTTTATAAATTATTACATATGCAGAAAAAACTTACTACGATGTGTCAGTTGAAGCACCTCAAGGACCCTTTGAGATTGGATCTGTTGTTCAACTTAACTGTACAGTGACACCAGCACCAGATAATAGAGCTCCCATAGTGTACCGATGGGAAAGTCCACTGGTTACATTAACAACTATAATTCAGAATTTGTCAGTAACCATAACTACGTATCATCCAGTTGATACGTCATACTACTGCCATGTTTACAGTGGCGGAAAGCTTTTAGGAATTGGACGAGAAGTAATTTCAGTCAAAGGTATATAAAGTTTATTGAACACCTACTATACCATTTATACGTAATCTCCATGTGATGTACAGTAGAAGCTCGATTATCCGAACCTTACTTATCTTCAATTATCCGAACAGAGCTAGTTAGCCAAATCCAAACAGACTTAATTTGTCTGCATTTCAAGCTTACCTATGTTATTGTCATTGCAACCAGTTGTCTCCATTTTTTGATTGATTCAAGTTTGATCAAAGAAAAAAATATGATCTACCAGTGCTCTGGCATGACAAAGAACTAGACTATCATGGTTACTATAATTATGGAGCTGCAAAATGAGCAAAAATTAATTGTTTCAGTTTTCCGAACAAATTGTTTTCTGAACTATGGAAAATTAGCCTGTGCCCAAAGTTTTTATATAATCGAGGTTCAACTTTATGTATACTTATAACAGCACTAATTTAGTAATCATGAAAGCATGATTGTATTATTGACCTTGCTGATCTATTAAGAGCCTGCATTATAATTTGTTCATTAATCATGTAGGATTACTTAGTGCCATTACTCCAACAAGTATTGTGGCAGATAATTTTGAGACAATCATCTTACAAGTCAACACAACTGATGTTGAAGTCCAATTCCACCTGAGAGAGTTGGCCTGGTACCACAATAGAGAGAGACTTGTTTCCAGTGAACGCATTCTACTCAGTAGAGACAATAAGACACTCTCTATACTGAACTCTACTGATGAAGACAATGGAGTGTATGAAGCAATGTTTGAAGGTCTTCTTGTTTATCCTCACAACCAATACTGTGAACAACTCCACGTCAACTTGCTACGTCACTACCCAATTCTCAAACCTGTGGTGTTTCATGTGGGTACTAAAGGTATGGATTAATTTCAGGAATCTATATGCATGATGCCATGTCATATTATTTTCAATGGTTTACATTAATTTTTCGCTTTTTTGTAGCCACTGAATCATTGACATTTTCTTTGAATCAAGGAATTTCTCTTAGTACAATTGATGATTCTGAATCAGTGATACCACTTACTGATGGAAATAGCATTACCCTTACTGCCAAAGGTTTCATTTCCAAAAGTTTTGAAACTGACCAAATCCAAGTGTTGTGGTTCCACAATGGAGCAAAGTTATTATCTTCAAAATCTTTTTTGATATCGAACAAAAGCCTACACCTGTCTAACAGTAGCTATCTAATCATCTCACAAAACCTCTCTCTAACTGATGAAGACTACATTGATACTGGAGTGTTCGATATACAGCTTGTTGTTGATGCCTTTGAAAGCTTCTATCATCACACTCAATGCCGACCTTACTACTATTCTTTTATCGGTAATCCAAGTCGTTTTGGAAGAAGACGTCTTGTTTTCTCTAAAGCTGAAGTGTATCTACCATATGTTGGTTGGTTTTTTTAACTCATATTAGTGCATGTCTGTATTGATTAAACTGTCACGCTCTGTATCATACGTACGGTAGTACGTATAGTAGGAATGGGCCGACTGTCCCATAGACACAATACAAAATGTTCATGCTCATAATACTCAAAGAGAAAGATAGCAAAGCCTTAAAACACGTTTAGAGCCTCCCTTAGACAGTTTTCACAATGTATGAACACACAAAATACACAGAAACTTCTTACAGCACTCTGGAGAAAGCACTAGCGAGAAGCCATAACAATGCAATTTTGTTTTCTTCCTAACTGACAAACTTGAACGCAATTTCCAGACAAACAAAATGCATTGAGCCAACTTTAACTGGATAGTAAGACTTCATTTCATCCGAAGTACGCCCTTTTGTACTTGTTTGATGCCTAAAACTCAACAAATCAAATCTAGGCAGCTATTGAAACTCTGGTATAAAATACTGTACTTTTACGTAGCCATTTTTGTAGGTAAAGGTCGTCAAAAGACCACGCGGTTTAACTGTATCTAATGCATGCACATGCGCATCTGATGTAGCTGCCTACACAATGACATGCACTTCAAGTCTTGCTTTTTGTAGAGACTCACTAGTCTCCGCAATTGAGCACCTTTTGTGTTGAAAAAAGTAAATGAACAAGTAGTAAAAATTTTGTAAAAATAAGCAGTGTAGGAATGGGCAGTGCTGTAAAAAGTGATGGAACAAGGCAAGTCTGATTTCGGCACATGACTACTTCATTAATTTTTTGTGGCTAAAGTAACAGATATTAGTCTACACACATTTATTAACTATTTATCCCAGAACTGTAATATATAGCTGTGCCCATTACTAAAATGCTACTGATAATAAGCAATGCCCAGTTACGAGCAAAACTTCGCACAAGCAGAGTCAACTGCATATATCTAGTAATAATGTGCTACTATAATTTATGTTTATGTATAATATCTATGATCTGTCCTCAATAAGTCACAACTGAGTCTCTGAGATCAGGAATAAATCTCTACGATAGTATTATAGTGCAAGTTTTGGAATTCTTACAAATAAGCTAATTAGACCAAATTTACTTTGAAGTTTACATGTTTAACTTAACTGTTTTTATAATTATATCCTTTTCAAGTAGCAACTTTTATCTCATCAAAAATTACTGTATCTAACTACCGTAAAATTAAATATAATGAAACCTGTCTTTAGCTAGTATAGTTTCTTAACTTTCTTTAAGAAACTTAGCGTTAGATATGGCAATTAATTAGCTCTTGATGACATAGTGAAAGGACTAATCAGTTCAATGCTATCACTCAATCTAGCACAAAAAACAGACAAATTAAGGTCAACTATGTATGATATAGTTAAGTGTAAACATGTTATTGTCTTGATGTTATAGATATGAAATATTATAGCCAGGGGAATTTTTGTAGGCTTCTTTGCATTTACTATGTCATCAAGGGTGTAAATCCATCCTGCAACTGGGACAAACTAAGGTCAACCACGTGCACGTGCACCAATGCATGTCAACTTTACAGTTATCATACGTACGGTAGTACGTATAGTAGGAATTTATGGAATTCCAAATAGGACAAAATTGTCAAACTTGCATTGTCATTCTCAAACTACCCATGGTCATTGTCAAAACTCATGGTCATTCTCAAAACACTCATGGTCATTCTCAAATATCATATGTACGGTAGTACGTATAGTAGGAATGGGCCGACTGTCCCATAGACACAATACAAAATGTTTATGCTCATAAACTTTCAGAGAATGACAGCTAAGCCTTCAGACATGGATTAAAGCCTCCCTTGGATAGTTTTCTAACTGCATACATCAACAAAACTCACAGAAACTTTCTAGAGCACTCTGGAGAGAGCGCTGGCGGGAAGCCAGAACAGTGCAATTTTGTTTTCTTCTTCCTTCCTTCCTTCCTTTCTTCCTTCCTAACTGACAAACTTGAACGCGATTTCCAGACAAACAAAAGGCATTCAGCCAGCTTTAACTGTACAGTGCAACTTGACTTCATCCGAACTACGTCCTTTTATACTCGTTTGGTGCCAAAAAGCTATTTAACAAACAAAATCTAGGCATTTTAAAACTCTGGTATAAAATACTGTACTTGAATGTAGCCATCTTGATGTAGGTAAAGGTCGTCAACAGACCACGTGGTTTGCATGCATATAATGCGCATGCGCATCCAGTGTACTTGAAAGCAGTATATAGCTCATGCTTTTTGTAGAGACTGACCAGTCTCTGAAAGCTTATACTCCATTGCAATTGAGCACCTTAGTGTTGAAAAAAGTGAACAAACAAGTATAGTAAAAATTTCATAAAAATTAGCAGTGTAGGAATGGGCAGTGCTGTAAAAAGGAAGGAAACAAGGCTGTGACTTTAAATTTCGGCACATGACTACTTCATTTTCAAAGTTTTCCAAGCTCACATAGGTTGCCTGTATACCTTCTAATTTATTTAAATAAACCATGACTTAATTGGAATCAAAATTTAATTATGATTCTATGATAGAGAACACGGAAATGAAGTAGTCATGTGCCGAAATTTAAAGTCACAGCCTTGTTTCCTTCCTTTTTACAGCACTGCCCATTCCTACACTGCTAATTTTTATGAAATTTTTACTATACTTGTGTATATATGCACTTGTTCAATTTTAGATATGCTTTCATTTCTTTTTGAAATTGACAAGCCTAGCATCACTTTGGAAGAGAATGCTACCATCACATGCTCTGCCTCTATCGAATACCCTCCACTAACATCAATATCCATTCTTAAAAATGATATCCTGCTTGGAATAACATCTGAAGGAATACTCAAATTAAACACAAGAGATGTCAACAGCAATGCCTTTGGAATTTATGTATGTGTTATGGACTCATCTGGTGTAGTGTTACAGAGAAAACTTCTTCTGAAAGAAAAAGGTGAATCTTGTAGTACAACCACAGACTAAAACATTTTGAGAGAAAATTAATGTGATTCTGTTGTTTTTTTTATTCATGCAACCTATAATTTATTATTATATAGGATACCTACAACTTAAACTTGATGTCACCCAGTGCTCAAAAGTAATGGCTACATTGTAATCAAATAAATATACAAACATTGCACTACACACAATTGATGATTAGGTCATGTGGTGTCTTACACTATTGTGTTATTTTTTTCTTTTACCATAGAGTATGAATGGCCTTGTTAAAGAGAGTTTAGCCTCTAAAATACAAGATGAGTGCAAATGCAATTTCACTTCTGGAGCATTTGTGAACTCTTCAATCAAATGTTCTGGTACCAAAATGACCTTTGAAACCATGGTAGAATTCTCCACTGATGATGGAGACGAAACATCCTCTTCGGTCATTAATAGAATTGTCAACCAAGCTTCTTACTCTGGTTTCTTTCTCAACATGAATGGATCAACTCTCTTTGTAACTGGAGCATATAGTGACTGTTCTCTGCCTGATACACAGCCAGGTACCATAACAGCCGGACACACCTCGGCACGCGCAGGTGCTGGTATTGTTGCTGGATCTTTCATTGGTGGTGTTCTAACTGGAATAATAATACTGTCTATTATCACCATCATCATGCTGTAAGTTCACAAACGAAAACTATAATTATCATGATTAAAATAAGTAATAAATGATGTGATTGAAAGGTACATGAATGTATTTTGTACTGATAAAATTTAGTACTAATTTTCAGAATTCTTAAGAAGAGACAGACAAAATCTTCTCCACCAGCTGTTGAATTAAAGTCTACTGCTCCAAACACTTACATTGAGCAATTGCAAGCTCCTAAAATTAAGAAAGCAGAGCAAGTGTTGTATGAGGGTGTGGATGTGGGGAATGATGAAGGCAGGAAGGCCGTTAATGAAGAGACTATGTGAGACATTATGTTCTTGGGATCGTTACAGTACGAGTTCAACAGTAATTGCCATGGATAATGTACATACAGTAAATAATAGAATTTACTTTCAGAGACATAGAATATAACCATAATAAGTTTTGTTTACTGCCAAAATACATTTGTTTGGTGATGTAAGATGTTATGCATATGCATTCTTAACATAATTATTGTTTGTGCCCTTGTATGGACTGAGTGTGCATGCTACCCAGTCCCTTGTATAACCCTGCTTTATTCATTCAGACTATAATTGTATTTCAAGCCTTACGGATGTTATATTATAGCTACAATTTACAAAAACCATTGAAATTAAGTAGTACGTGCAGGAATGGGAAAGTTTTGTGTTTTTTGTCCATAACTAGTCCATGCATGCACTTATGTTATATGTGTACTACTGGCATAGTAATTGTCCTCCAGTTGACAATATAATATAACAATAATATTTATTATTGGGTGACTGGGAGGGCAATATGGCTAAATATTGGTTCGAGACTGGAGTATTGGTCCCAACCGAAGGGAGGGCCAATGCAAAAGTCAAGAACCAATATTTTAGCCATATTGTCCGACCAAAGGAATGCAATATAGGATTTATCATATACTTATCAATAAGGGCTTGAATATTTGCTAGCTACTGAGCTAGCATGTTGTGACTAGTAGTACTACAGTTAGCCACAGAAAAAATGAGTTTGAAGCAGGCCTGCAGGAGTAGTGGCCATAGCAAGAGCACAAAATTCATAGCTTTCTCCTGGTTTCTGGCACTATCAACAAGCTTCAATGCCTTTGACGAGTTCAACTCCCATCTGTCTACAGCAATGGGCAGTGTTTTGTTTACCGGATATAGCATGGGTGGGGTTTAAATTTGCTGTTCGTTTAGTAGCTGACTCGCTTGTACTGAAGGCTTTCTCTGTGTCAACGAACTAACTTGACTATAATTATAGCGTACTTATAAGCATTCGCATAAAAACTGGCAGTGGTTTCTATGTATATAGCTGTCTTTTATACCGTAGCAACGATTATCTGTGATTGGTTAAAATTTGCATGTAAAATTGATTTTTGTGCAACATGATTGGCTGAGCATAGAGCGAACAAATATCTGCAAGCTGGCAATAATATACCAGGGCAATACGGGGAATAATAGCCCGCTTCCTCTGTACTTAACTTAGTATAGTAACTATATAAGTATATAATAAATATTGTTAACATTGGAGCAATTTTTTTGTTGTTGTAATAAATTACAAGTCTCTCTTAAACAGTTTGACATAAACACACACACACACACACATACACAACCATTATATGTCATTGTGTATTCACATTTAATGTACACAAACATCTCCACAAAACCACAGACCTGAAGTGGCAAAGGAATGCCTACACCATGCACAGCGGTGCATGTGCAGCAACTACAGTAAGATATTATTCTCATTATGGAGAACTCTCCTCCACAGTCGAACCACACACAAATATCTGTTCCTGATTTTATTTGCAACGTAAGTGGGCGTGACCGGGAAAATGGTGACTTTTTGGCCGTTTGGAGGTACATCTCAACGTACCTGAGCGTTTCCGCGTACGCGTGTGGTTCGACTGTCCAGCCAAGATTTTACCCTTGATGCTCATGAAGCCATCGTAATTCTGTACTTCCTGTTGTGACTTCAATTAATGTACATTACCCTGTCAGTTGTTGCAACGTTTATATACACATTGGTTTGGAGGTTGTCTTATTAGCGTAATTGGTAGTATGAGATTGAACTCCATGCAGTCAGGCTGTTATAAAGTTTACTTGTAATTAGTAACAATTATCACAGTATAAAAGTATATACTACTGTACAGCACAAAATTTTATGACTAAAATCGTTTTCTGAGGCAGCTAAAATAGCTAACCTTTGACTACTAAGGCGTAGGAAGCTAGAAAAGCAGTCAAAAAACAGGGAGAACGAGTGGTTTCCAATAGTGCTTGAAGTTTTGGACATTTAGAAAGTTATTCAATTTTTTCTAGAGGCATTCTTAAACCAGATGGACTTTAGTGGTGGGATATAACCAATTAATGATCTACTATATAATTCTCAGAGGCCAATGACTTTGGCAATGAACTAGCAATACAACATTCATCATAGGTGATAATTGACAGACAGTGAATACAATGAGGAAAGGCAGCCATAAAAACCATTAAGAATATCAAACAATTCTCATAATTATATATAGTTGCAACTGAGGAAACAAGCCAATAAATTTTTATACAAACTAGAGCATCTAATTTCAGGCAATTACTAAATACATAGTCAAATGAAGACATTATACTGTTAAAGCCAGGTAGGTAGTGTGATTATCATGTTTGCATCTACGACTCTTAAACTGTTTTTGATTTTGCCTTTGTTGGTGCTCTCATCTGCTGAGACCTACTATGTCACACCATCATCAAACACCCCATGTCCTGAAGGATCGAGTTCCTTTGTTTCACTCTCTCCCAATATGCTATATAACAAAAGGAGTGACTACTTTTGCCTCCAACACCACTTTCATCCTTCTACCAGGAAACCACAACCTTAATTCAGAGTTCTCAGTTAATGATATAAATGCCTTGTCTATTGTGATGAATCAACATCACCAATTTTGAAGTAAAGGATTTCAACTCAACTATTTTAAAGTTAATGAGTTTAAGGGGAACCCCACTGTGGTTGCTTACATTTCAATCAGTATAGCATTTGTTACGTTTTTAGCTATCATTCTACAACATATGAATCGATTGATTGTTAACAAGCTATTCCAAAAGATAACTTGTAAGCCACCAGTAACAAATACCCAGCCCCTGGACAAACATATTGAGTGGTTCGGATGATGAAAGTAAGAGTGATGCTCTTCCAGAACCCTTGGATACTATTTCCACAATAAATTCGGATAAAGATACTACTGAAAATGGAGATCAACGTAAATCATCCAAAGTGACGTCAACTGAGGATCGAAATACTTGCATTAGGACACCCATTCAATTGGAATTACCAATACTACTGTAGTAATTTCAATCAAGTCAAACCCAATCACTACAGTGAGGACAAACCTACTGAGAACAGACCCTTTCAGGATACTCATAATCCAGAAGATGAATGCTCTCATGAAAAAGCTTATAATCATGGCTTGTAAAAAAGCTAAAGCATGCGATGACTTCTCCTTTCACATCTCTCAATTGGAGAAGGTCTTTATTGAAATGTCTATACCTTGGTGGCTGGATGTCAATGCTCTACCATGCCCCACCTCCTTCCTTCACAGGAAGAGGACGACCAGTCAGAGGATGATGATGGGAATTCTCCTCTACTACCATAAGATCAACAATTAAGGACTTAAAGTTCAACAATGATGAGGGAAAAAAAATGTTCAAATGTCATAACTAAGCTCTATGTTGAAAATTTTATACAATGCACAAATTTTGAAGGCACTAAACTTACATGTACAAACATCAATGTATATTAATAATACTATAACAATGCTGGGGATATACACACGTACCACAAAAAAGACACATACATAAACCGAAACATTCAACCAGACACCTATAATACTAGGAAATTGGCCGGGGGATACACTTCACACAATGTAGACTTGTAAATGCTCACCATAATATTGAAAACATTATGGAACACATACGTACTTTTTCATTAGACAAATTTGGCAAAACATAAATTTAAGCAAAAAGGAAATATGATATAGTCATGAACTATAATCTGGCACATGAATGTATCGAGTATCCATCCATGCACCCAGCAATACTGCAGTGGTTAATTCAGCTGTGATGGCATGCAACGTACTGTAGGTTTTCGCTGTGCCAGTCTTACATATTTCTAAGTGTTTTGCAGTTGCCTGTGCTGGCAGTCATTTCTGCTCAGCACATAGCCAGTGTTTACATATTCAGGACCTGGCAATTTTCATAGACACATGGGATGGCGGTCATTTACAACACAACTGTGGAGGTCATTCATGCTTGCCTAAATTAGTGGGCAAGTGTATCACTTACAATGTACATCATTCAGTTGAACTGTTTGAGAGGTGGCTATTCCCTAGGTTCCAGAGTGTGTGGTAGTCATCAAATGACACTCAGTCTGGCTTTGTATGTCTACCTGTACATGTCCTCCTCTGGGTCTTGTGTTGAGAGTGAAGAGAGAGGTGGTCTTTATCTTCTTCTTTATATTCTTCCTCCTCCTCCTCTGGTTCATGAGGAGTCAGTCCAGCTAGAAGGGAAGAGACATTAACGCAGCATCAGTGTACAAGATATGTGTACATGATGGTTTCATTATACATAATGCCGCACTATACTGGAAACTTCTCATAGACTATCATTGATGAGGGAAAAGAGAGTGCGGGAGTAGCAATTGTTATGTGTTGAAAACAGTGTATGGTCTATGCTGACCATGTCCACAAAAAAAAGGACTATAACTTGTATCATTGCAAACCAACGATGTCATGTACCATGTAAGCTCGCAATAATATGGAGTGGCATCTTTTCAGCAAAAATGATACATATGTACATATTTAAAAATTTAGTACAACTTTTATATGAGTGGGATGTTGCAGTCTAACTACAGTGTACTTGCTTACAACGAAACTTTTGTGAAAGATATAAAATTACATATACAATGTCAGCACAGAATTTTGCTAACCATCAATCCTTAGGCTTGCAGTGACACAGTCCAGAGCCATTTGTTTGTAAGTGTGAGGGGCATCTTGGAACATTCTGGCTGCTTCAGGATTACAAACACACCGGTCAGCTATCAAGTTCAGGGTTACTCAACATAACCTGAGTGTACATAAAGGAAGAAGAGTGAAACACAATGAGGTTAATGAACAGAAGTTAATCGTATAATTTAGTGTATTAAATGGCCGTGGATAGAGAGCCAGCACTATAAAACTAAAGCTAAATATATTGTAGTCAATGGTGCCGGCAGAATCAGGATACTAAGTATTATGTAACCTGCAATACAAAAGCAATAGGAAAGTGCACAGTCTGCCGGATCTCGGCACAGTTTATTAAAGTGGCATGCACACCAAGATGGTATGATGCTGCAACATAGCCAGACTACCAAGCTGCAACTTACCCTCCCATATTGTTCCAGTTAGTCCTTCAATCTCAGTGTCGCACTCCATTGAAACAAATCACTACTATTGAGAGGCTGAGCGCTGATACCCTGTCTGACAGACAAAGAAAATGACTGCAATGGCACGACAATTAGGTTGAATCTAGCCTACCATGTTAACTAGACTATGATAGTAGACATAAGTCATCTATCTCACCTGCAAAAGAAACCTCTGAAGATTTACCAAGTCTCTCTTCAGTGTAGAGCTATGTAGGTAGGGCCATGGTTGGCTATTATCAGTTTACAAAATTACTTTGTTGCCCAGGTGATTTTCATATAAATAAGAATACACAACTTTGAGCCGCGGCGGCAAATCGCGGTGTACGCATGCGCAAAATCGCCATGAAGTTGCGAAATTGGGGTGAACTGAAAACATGGCCTACTGGACTTTGGCCTTTGGTAGCGATTCCGGACGAATTTTGCTTTTAACTGGAAAGCTATCATAAAGATGTCCACGTTAATGTTTAACACATTACGAGTCGAATGGCGTTTGTTTGGTCTAAAACGGTGCAGTAGATCTTGAGATATTTCAACTTTTGTATGACGATGTCGAGCAAGAATTTTCGCGGTTTTTGTATTGAAAAAGTGGTAGGGGATTTCCGGTACAATAATTATAAGTACGCGTACACGTGCTACAATTTTAGCTGTAGATCAGTGAATATTGGACGTGTGAAGTTGGTTCTTGGACGAAAATGATCAGAAAAAGACGAAGTTTACGGTGAGAATGGCACCAGGGATGCAGCAGCCATTTGTTTATTCCTACATGTTTAAATTAGACAGAATTCTACAAATAATGTGGNTTTAGTTACACATGTATTAATTGTATTGTATAACTATACTTTTGACTGGATGAGAGAGAGGGGCAACACGCTAACACCTTCTCAGTGTATGGTAGACAACTCACTTCAAGTTGGATAGCTATATACAAAAGTAAAGAGTTATGTCTTCCATGCATAAAGTGTCATATTTCACGTACTCTAAATAGTACACACCTATATGCACACAAGTACATTCAAATACCTGGGCCTGTTGAAATCTTTTCCATACACATATAGGAAGAATTCCCATTCGATCCAGCCAAGAGATAACACAGATGAAAATATTCATTGAATTGAAAGTCTGAATACAGCACACATAATGATGCACACATACACACACTACAGTTGTATGCAGATGATACAGAAATTCAAGAGAAATGACAGGGTACAAGCAAGTATGAAGAAACTTGAGACTATCGCTAGTCAAGCACCCCTCAGGGGAACCTGGACAACAATGTATTCCACAGAAATCCAAACAACAAAAATGATACAATGATAGATATTATGATTACAGAAAGTTAATATCATGATGCTCGTGATCCTTTGATGGCATCTATGCAGCACAACTTCCTGAAGAGCCTAGCATACTTGTAACGGATGCCTAGCATCTTAATAGTTGTTTCGTTGTTTGTGTCCCAGCTGCCAAGGCTACCTACAATAAAGGTGCCAAAATTGACAGTTTTGTACTTAGACCGGATTTCTTGTGATGATTTGCCAAAGTCTTTGGAATATTCTTGAAGTTCCCCATGATTGTTGCCCAACGCTTGAAATATTGATGTTTAGCCTCATATCACATGCACCACATACGTATTAGTGGTCCACAACTGCAAATTATAACAAGCAGGTAAGCAAAAATGTTTATAAAGTCATAGTACTTACCTGATAATCCACTGAGGCAAGTGAACTATGTAGTGAAACTTGGGGGTAAGGCTATGATCAGGATAAAGCCTTTTGAAACAAGCGTGACGTTGGGCAATAAGGTCTCGTAACAGTCCAGCAATACCAACAGTAGCTGCTGGACCACAGGGATAGTCTACAATCAGACACAATGTCAGAAAGTTTTCCCAGTACAGGTTGCCTTCTGGAATCATATCTCCAATAATCAGTGGCAAGAGACGGATGAAACACCAGGTTTGAGATGCTGCAAGTAGAAAATTTCTCTATGATAATCATGTGCACATAAAGCTCTATGAATGAAGACTTACAAATTTGTTTCACAGAGTCAGCAGACGAGTATAGGTGACTGAATTTTGGAAAACCGACCAGATGTAGTAATATGCGAATTTTGAGATAGCGCTTGCATTGTAATCTACGTCATTGCTGCTAGTTTTTTTTCCAAATTTGAAGCGCTATAGTTTTGGAGATATGAGCTCAAATATACCGACTGTTCATTCCAATTTTACTCGCTAAAATCGTGAGTGAATACGTTGCTAAGCGCGAGTACACAAACTCCGTATACTATCCGTGTTACAAACAATTCGTTTGTGGTACAATTTTAGTGTAGTATCAGAATATGCATGAAGTTAGTTGAAGCGCTAGTTAAAACCTTTATGAGCCTTTTTAAAGACACAGAAGACCAGGGAGCCTTCCAGGAGGATTCACCAAGGAAGTAAGTACCGTATAGCTCCAAATTTTCGTGGTTCAAAAATTTCGTGAAAAGTCTGTCTTTGCCGTTTCGAGCTAATTTTCGTGAATCACGATCTCTGAAATTATATTGCCGATATATGGTTTTCTAAATTTTCGTGGAGAAAATTTTCGTGATATACGGTCAAATCACGAAATTCACGAAAATATTGTAACACGAAAATTTGGAGCTATACGGTAAGTTTTTACTAAGTAGAAAAATGTAGCGGGTGGGCTGTAACTAGAGTAACTAAGCTATAATGCGCCTATCAGTGATGTGCCCCACCACCCCCCATGCGGGCAACTCACGGGGATTAGATGTGGGTTTACCTGAAAATTTTGTCCCAAAGTAGGGGAGTTTACCCTTATTGCGCAACAATTTTTTTGCGCATGCTCAGTAGCCTACTTAGCCTCGTGCGACTACGTCTACGTGCAGCTATGGACATTTTAGCTAAAGTTCAAGTCGTTGCAATGGCCAAAACTGTCCTGGTTGAATATTTAGAAGATTCGTACAAAGTATCCTTTTCAAGTAGTGATGGTATCACCGATCTCCAAGCGTTGAAAGAGGCTGTTGCAGGTGTTTTGAAACTATGGCCTGATCAGAAGCTAACTTTTAAGTCAGCCAGAGAAGAGTGGGGAGGGAGACTAGTAAATGTAAAAGATGGCGATTGCATCCTGGATAAGTCTGTTCTTCAGGTCTCCTTGGNGAACTGTTGTCTCAACTCTCCACATCGGCCCACTATATAACTTGACAAACTTTGTTCCAAACAGTAAGAACATGGAAACCAACCACTCACGATAGTCATCAGGGCACTGAACCTGTATAACATATTATGTACACTGTACATGTAGATACATACACACTGTACAAGTAGTAAATATGCTAATTGATAATTGATGAATTGTACATGCACATGGAATGCGTATACAAATGGTATAGTGTATTTAGTAGATTGTTCTTATTTATTTATTTATTATCTTCGATATACACGGGCTATGGTATATGCAATGAAAGCTGCAAGAAATCATCAGGTGGGAGAACACTTGTGTGTCTGGACAATACAACCTAAAAAGTCTCAGATATTGCATCCAGCTGCTGACTTGGTGGAATTTCACATGAATCTGGAAGTTCTTGGATCATTGGAGTAACTAAAACCTCAGCTCCAGCAGCATCAGGACCACTTGCAGTCAATTTCATAGGGAAATAGTGTGCTTCAGCTGCCCTAGGTGACTTGAACTTCTTCTTCAGACCCTTGAGAACTTTATTCCGGCATTTTTTTCTTCCCCTATACATCTGTTAGTGCCTTAATCTCTTCTTCACTCCATGGAACACATACGTGCCTAGCCTATAATTAAAACAAATTTTATTAATATCTCAATATACAAATTAAAATATACACCTTTTAAGATGTACCAACGGAAGTGTAATCCAGTTTTCTAGCACTGAACAGGGATACTTGTTGATACTCAGTTGTAGAACTGAAGCTTGATGTATCAGTGGATTGAAGGGGGTCAGGTTTCCTGCTCCTTTTACGAATACGTTTTTGCTTGTGAGGTCTTTTAGGCGTGACATCTACTGAGAATGCCTCGGTAACTGGCTTTTATAGTGGCACTAGACCCATTTCTCCCTCTCTTTGCTTTTCTTTCACTCATTGAGATAGTAGTACTGGTGAACTATGAAACGCGTTGCTCTCCTCCAGAAGGCAAGGGTTCAACTGGGTTCACTAGTTCAAAACACAGGTCAACAGTTCAACTTTACTAACCTAGGATATTGA
Organism: Tethya wilhelma; assembly: GCA_964030475.1. Classification (NCBI taxonomy): domain Eukaryota; kingdom Metazoa; phylum Porifera; class Demospongiae; order Tethyida; family Tethyidae; genus Tethya; species Tethya wilhelma. The sequence continues at coordinate 1,602,785 of CAXIPT010000002.1, forward strand.
AACCTATTTCCAGTCAGTTTGGCTGATACCACTCCAAACGTACATATGGTATTTTATATTGTATGCACAATATAAAACCAATTAAAAGCAGATCAGGTGATACTGTCGCACCTCCTCTGGGCGAAAAGCGTCTCCTCTATTTGGCCGCCATTAATTTCTACACTCATGCATAATTCATTAGCTTCTAGAAAATTCGAATTGACAACCCTTTCCACACAGAAAAGTGTGCGTTATTTGGAATTAAATGCACTGAAGTTGCCTGAAACCATTTTGTGATAACTGGTTGCTCTTCTTAACAGAAAAATCACGACTTTGATTATCATAACATATATATAGAAAGACAAGTAAATCTTATGATACGGCTCCTGCCTCAAAATGACTGAGAAGTGTGTTTCACTTCAGTATCAAGTAGGCTCACAACTTCCTAGCTCAGCAGCCCACCGCTGGCTCAGTGAGTCTGGCTTGCCAGACTATTAGCTCAGTAGCTAGCTACACACACCAACTCAAATGTAAAAGTACAAAAAACATTGGAAATGTAATGAGACACAGGAATGGCTAAATCATAAAGAACGCAAACAAGCCTGATGGAATGGCTGTTGAGTGTGTGCAGAATTCTTCCTGTATGGGCTGCATTTAACAATCTCCTTATTGAGTCTCTTATTTTGCCCACAGGAAGAATTCCTTACACACTCATTCCATCAGGCTTGTTTGCGTTCTTTTTACGATTTAGCCATTCCTGTGTCTCATTACATTTCCAATGTTTTTTGTACTTGTTTGTTCTCATTTTTTCATAATTCTACAAATCACAATTGAGTAGCTAGCTACTAAGCTAGTAGTCTGGCAAGCCAGCCTCGGACTGTGGCTGGGCTGCTCAGTAAGTTCAAGTGTGTACTCAGTGAGCCTGCTTGATACTGAAGTGGAACACACATCTCAGTCATTTGCATGATTTGGAGGCAGGAGCTGTATCATAAGATTTACTTGCCTTTCTATATGTTATGATAATCAAAGTCCTGATTCATTTCTTAAGAAGAGCAAGAGCATCCAGGTATCACAAAATAGTTCCAGGCAACTTGCATTTGAATTTCAAATAACACACACTTTTGTGTGGAAAGGCCAAATTTTCTAGAAGCTAATGAATCATGCATGAGTGTAGAAATTAATGGCAGCCATATATATGAAGGAGGCGCTTTTCGCCTTGTATCTAGCTACTCAATGAGAGGCACTAAAAACCGATTGCAAAAGTGACTGTCCCGGAAGAAACCAAGTTCATTCGTTCAAGAATCAGCTTCTAAGAGTGAATAGTCTCTGAGAAAACTTGAGCCAAGATAGAAGAAGAAGAAGAAGAAGAATAAGAAGAAGATGGAGAAATTTGGAGGTTTGGCATGTTTGTGTTTGTTAGTTTAGCGATGGTTTTAGGCCATGTTTTTGGGCTCATTAGAAAGAGAAAGAGCTAAATAGTAGCTTTAGAAGCCTTTTAGTGCTAAGCGCTCAGTTTTTGCACAGTTATTCACCTGAATATTTGTATTGTGCTAATGGGCCATCCGTGCCATTCCTGTGTACCCAGTTCTACCATACTGGGAATTTGTAGAATTATGGAAAAAATTAGAACAAACAAGTAAAAAAACATTGGAAATGCATGTAATGAGACACACGAATGGCTAAATAGTAAAAAGAACGCAAACAAGATGGAATGGCTGTTAGAGTGTGTGCAGAATTCTTCCTGTGGGCAAAATGAGACACTCAATAAAGAGATTGTTTAATGCAGCCCATACAGGAAGAATTCTGTACACAGGCTCTAACAGCCATTCCATCTTGTTTGCGTTCTTTTTACGATTTAGCCATTCCTGTGTCTCCGTACATTTCCAATGTTTTTTTACTTGTTTGTAGTATGAGTATTTAGTGGTCACTAAATAAACTTAGCTGATGTACCCTAGGGTAAAACCACCATGTACCCTGGCTTGCTCTAGAGTTACTACTGGTGGTTAGCCAGTGTACATGGGATAATTATGTAAACTTAGGCGGTACCTTTGAAGTAAGACCTAGCTATATGGTACAAAGTGAAATGAACTTGCTCAATCTGACAACCATTCCTATCTTGTTTGCTCACTTTTTTACAATTTGGCCATTCCTATGCATGTTTGCATTACATTTCTAATGTACTTGTATTAATAGCAATGGACTGAATTTTTGACCTCCAGGTTGAGTAACTCTACCACAATTTCAAGCTTCTAGGTCTTTGAGCTTCCATGTGTGATATACTTTTCTTGGCGGACCATTGATTGTTTCAGACACACCCTTTTGTAGTACCAGAAAGTAATAGTAATAGTAATAATCTCGAATAGTAATAGTAATAGTCTCGAAGCAACGCCCACAGGTAATTGATGGTGGCTGCACATTGATCACTTACTCTATACATTTTCACACTTATCCTAAATATATGCTCATAGGTCATGTGACAAATACTTTATGAATATCTTGATATTTTCAATTTTTCATGAATAACTAATAATGCATCAGTTTAATACTGTTGCTACGGCAACTAAAATTTGCCACAATGTTCTTCAAACTGAACTATTCTGATCTGCCTGGTCCAACGCATGATATTAATTATGGTCAGAAAAGTTTCCAACTGGCTATTCAGAAAATTCATTGTAAATCTTTGCAGCTGCACTGCGAGCTTCTTGGTACCCCATCATTAGACTATTAGGTCATGTGACATGATTGATTAGACCTACATTATCCATTTAGTATATACCACTTAACACTTAGAGGATGAATCCGTGACATAATTATTCATAAGTACCACTTCCAAAAAACGATTGTCACGTTTTCGTGATGCGCATAATTATAGTACAAAGCTTAGCGTCTTAGGCTTTTTTGTCAGCTAGTTGAACAGATCGAGTTACAAAAGCAATGCGATGGTTGCACTAATATAGCAAGTACTAAGCCTCTACTAGCTACCACCATTGAGAAACGAAAACCGAAAATCGTGATCACGACCATGATGAGTAAAAAACGAGCTAGCCTAATTGAATCCCAAAAGCAATGGTATAGCCTTATAGCCTAGCTATCCCTGCAGTAGCATATAAAGTACTAACCTTCTGCTCTGTAGGACTCTGGTCATGATCATTTATTAAACCCGTCTGCTAAGTGTTAAGGCCTGTCCTAAATGTGAGGCTCAAAGCAAAAACCGGACATTTGGGAATTTCCCCAAATTTTGAGTTAGGTATTCCATGTGTATCTAGGCCTTCCCAGGAAGCACATATCAAAATTTGATGTGCATAGCTGCAGTAGTTTTCTAGATATAGCACCTGCAAGCAGCCCTGCCTCTACTCGTGGCTTCCTAGAAAAACGGTTGTAAGTTGTTGTTAGGTAAACTATAGGCAGTCCGTATACTCTCCATATCTTAATTAGATCGTGTATAGTATATGCTGAATATTATCACAGCCAGCCACGTGGGGACTAAAATTGAGAAGCGAGTAGCAAGGAAAGAAGACCCAGGAGAAGGTTACTGGACTCAAGGAGGTAAGCACTTGGTAGTAGAGAGATAGATTCTAGGTACAGTAAGTTCCAAAAACTGTAATAAGCCTCAATATAACCTGTATGCGTACAGGGAGAGGTAATACTTGCTAGTAGAAAGCTACCGTATGGGTTGGTAGAACTATACTTTTTTAACAAAATAATCCCTAATATTATGGGTCTTTTTTATGTAAACTGATCCCTAACATTATGGGTCTGTCTTATGTATCTTTGATCCCTAATATTATGGGTCTTTCTTATGTATGATGACCCCTAATATTATGGGTCTTTCTTATGTAAAGAGTTCCCTTGTATTATGGGTCTTTCTTATGTACAATTACCTTAATAATGTATTACAATAATAATGTATTCATACAAAATGATAATATACATACAAACTAATGATAATACATGTATTTAGACAAATGGGAATATGCATGTACAATTCATCAATTATCAATTAGCATATTTACTACTTGTACAGTGTGTATGTATCTACATGTACAGTGTACATAATATGTTATACAGGTTCAGTGCCCTGATGACTATCGTGAGTGGTTGGTTTCCATGTTCTTACTGTTTGGAACAAAGTTTGTCAAGTTATATAGTGGGCCGATGTGGAGAGTTGAGACAACAGTTCAAGATCAGGATGCATGTACACCATCAAAAAGGAAGTTACCAGTTGAGGTATACAGTGCAACCAGGTAAAAGAGCAAAATTTTGAAAATTTGTTCATAACCTGCCAAAACTGCATGTACTCACTGATAGTGTACAAGTAACTACCATATACACACAAACTCAATTGTGATGTAGAATTTTGAAAAAATGAGAACAAACAAGTGAAAAAAACATTGGAAATGTAATGNTGATAGTAAAGACTCACTTCATTTCTAGATATGCTTCCAGCTGTATGTACTGCTATGCAACTGCAAAGGCTGACGTTAGAGTACCTGGTGAATCTGAGACTGTGGAGTACCAATTTCGAGATTTAATTCTGTAGTTTGGCTGTATAAATTATTGTGACTTCTGTATTTATGTTTTGTTTGTGATTTGTTTCACCCCCTCCCCTCTTGCACCTATTTGTGGTGTGTAATTGAAATAAATAACAATAATAATACTGAAGCCTGGCCATGGGACACATTAACATTACTCAATTGTAACAATATCTACTGTAGCTCTTCAAATGGCTAAATCGTATAAGAAAGCAAGCAATATGATATGGCTGTTATGGCTGTGCATACTAACACAGAGTTTGGGACATTTTCATAGTTCAAAAATTATCTTTTGACCCATTTACAAGCATTAAAATCTGGAAAGTGAACTTTTGAATTTAAAAATTTTTCTATGTACGAACTACAAAATTGAACAATTTCATTTTAAACACGAAAATTGCCCGATTTTCAGTATAATTATCTTTGTAAGGAAATAAATACTTTGTTCTTCTTTAGTAGCTGTCTTAGGAGGTACTAATTGGTCTTAGAAATCAATGATGGTTAACAATTTCATGGTGCTTTGCTACAGGAAAATGGTTGAGTCCTGAAACCACTCTTATGATTATAAGCTTTTAGAGTGCATCACTGTGGATTATTCACCTTGGCTTCCTGCTAGCAATCTGACTAGCTAATGATGACTTCCAGGAATGTTGGATGTTCTACACTGTTGTTTTAATTCTTCTTTGGAATACAACTTATATAGTATAAAGAATGTTGCTTCCATTTTTCTCTTTGTTGATCACCTTCTAACATCTTGCTTATTTGACCATCTAATTTTTCTAGTTAGTGTCTATGCAACATAAGTTGTAAGATATCAATTCGAGGCTTTTGGATAGCTAAAGTTGCACAGGTCAATTATTAGCAAGCCACATCTGGCCATTGTATGTAATTAAGTTTGTGATACTTGGGTGGGTTGTAATTCATGCTTTCCATACTTTCAGGTGAATACAAAACAATGGAGTACTTGTCCTTCCATGCTGATCTGGTATCATCAATTTGTTTGTTATTGATGAGCTTATAATCTTGTTAGTAACTTCCTTCAAAATCCATATCATTACTCCATATGAATTGCAATTGTTCCAATATACCTTTGTGTGCTACATATATTTTTCTTCTTACGACTTTCAAGCCATTGTTTATCACTGAAAACAATTTTGTCTGGATATTATCCTCAATGTTACAACTCTTTATTCACTTGATAAACAGGCAAAACAATCTCTGGGACTTCTGGTTTGTTGAGCTACTCCTTGCAAAACGAAATAAGGTGGTTGAGTTAGAATGACTTTCATCTTCTCCTGAAAATAACTTTGCCAATATTGTGTCCAACTCTCGGTAACATTAAACATAGATACTTGACACTTTCTGCAGCTCTCGATCCATTCGATTTTTTGAACACTGGTGTAACTTAATTTAATAAAGTCAACATTCATATGAAGAAGTTTACCCTCAATACGGCCGTGTCCTCCTTGAACTGCAAATTAGTATACCTTTTGATCCAGCAGGTGCCAATTAGTGAGAACTGAGGACCAAGGTGCGACTATCACTGCTCAATGTACATGAGTAATGCTACCAAGAACCTTCAAACTGAACTTTCATCCAATTTTGCCGCTCACTTTTTCTTAACACAACTATTGGCAAAAAGTAAGCTAAAGCTCTAAACAACATCACCACGTGTTGGAAATTTTCATTAAATTCTTATAATTGGAGAAAATCTAGAAAAAGGTAAAGGGTTGTTGGATCTGCCAGCTCAGTTGCAATACATTGAATGGGTAGAGTTGTCTCTTTCAAGTGAAATTTGCCGTGGGAAAATAAGACAAATACCAAACATAGTAAACATCATCAGATGTTTAGAGGACTGAACAACCTTGGAAAATTTGAAATATCAATCATATTCAAAAAAACATGCAAATGATAGACAATTTTGGCCATTTTCCAATGTCAAAAGGTATGACAAGCTGTGAATTGTCAAAAATGATCACAAATTTCTTCATATGCCCAATGTCCTGTGTTTCTTCCAACCAGAACTGTTAATCTGCAAGAATGGACAAAAATTCATTTTATAAGTGATAGGTTAACACATTAATTTGGGGAGTAAAATCCTCTGGTTGAATACATCTAAAGCACTGTAGGTTTTTTTCACATTTTCTTTGTGTTCCTTGGGTTGGATCTTTGCCATTGTGAATTGGTCATGTTATGAAAGAACTGTTTTCTTGAGCACTCTCCCCAGTTTGAACATGAACTAGACAACGAAATGAAGTTTGAAAAAGATGATGGTGATTTTGTGAACTCTCCAGTCATTCCAGATCAGTCAACCTTCAAGCCCATACATCTCCAGCTAAAACTATACCTGGTATGTGGATTCCTAACTTGGGCCTCTACTACAGGGACATGGAAATCCTTGAAAGCAATGAGTGGTTGAACGATGGTATCATATTTGTCGTGCAATCTTTGCTTCAATAGGGAAAATTTTTGGCTGGCAGTCATCACAGTGCAGTGAAAGTAAAGAGTTGTTCAAACCACTTCCTGTGCGTACACTTTTCATTCAAGTGCTTCACGTAAGTGATCATTGGATAGTAACGTCCAATATTAATGTCAGTGATGATGCCACTAATTGACACAGTTTGTGTGTATGACAGTTTACGAAGAAATTCTATCAGTCAAAAGCTTATGATGGAAATTTGCTCCTTTTTTAAAAAACTCCTCTAAGATTGAAAGCTATCAGGTTCGACATAATGAATACCCAGTGTCAACCAAATGGTAGTGACTGTGGAGTTTTGCAATTGCTTGTGCTACTGAATTAGCTTTTGGTGCACTGTAAAAACTACCTTACACAGGGTGAGTGTACCTATCACACAATGATAGAGATACACAGGCTGTGTAATCCAAACACACACACATTTTTGTGTCATATTTACACCAACCAGTGTGATACTACCACTCCTCAGAGTGTTAAGCTATACTAGCAAGCATGCAATATGGCATCATACTACTATGATACATAGCATACAGAGATCTGCTCCAACCAACTGCATGCATGATTGCCTGCTGGTCAAACAATTGACTATAGCTGGCAGGCTGCAGGATGTGATAACGTGACTCAAAAGCTTCTTCCAGGGCCGGCTCACTGTGGATGGGAATGGGTGGGCCAATTATATCAGGTAGCTAGTACTTACTATAACAAGAAATTTTAATAATAATTTAACTGTAGCTATTTACATTGAAACTTAATGAGAAGTTACTAAACAAACTAAACTTGAAATTCAATGACATACAAAAGTACCAAATATTCTCAGTCTATGTTATGAGCCTGTAACAAATTCATTTCCAATTTCTTCCAGTTGAACTTTGTCTAAAGCTTCCCTGTGAACATTTAATATCATGAGATTGTTAAGTCGTTGCTGGGTCATTGTAGTTCGAAGGTAGGTTTTGATCCTTCGAAGGGTACTGAATGATATCTCACTGGTTGAATTAGTTGCAGGCATTACCAGGATTAATTTCACAAGTGTCACTATTTCTGAAAACAGAGATCTAGCTGTAGTGGAAAAACTTTGCAAATACTGTACAACAGTTGAGAGTGACAGGTCTTTCTTGACAAGGTATCCTGTACTGATTGTGAATTGGAGTTCAAAATTATCTTTATCAAGATCTTCATGGTACACTTCCATTACAGCTTGGATTTCATCTTCATGAGATAACCCTTTGCATCCTTTCAGAAGTAGACACTCAAGACTGGCATATATTCTATAATCTTGCTGGTCAAATCAATCTGTTATGCATTGAATCAAGAGGTCTAGAGCTTCATAATACACTGCCTTGTAATGGTTGGCTGGAGTAGAGCGAAATTCAGGTGAAGCTTCACTAACCTCATATCGTCTAAGGACCTTTCTTTTTCTTGGAAGACTTGGCTCATTAACATCCACTTGTTGAGCCCTGGAGGTAACAGATTGCCAAAATAGATCATATGAGGGATCTGTACGTAAAGCTTGAAGGGTACCCTTGACCATTGTTGCAAGGCGTTGACCTTCGGCTGCAGACAAATCTTTCTTTTGCAAGACTTTGCTTAGATTATCAGTGTATCTCAAAAGCATCTCACCGAGGTAGACACCAAAATAGAAGTCAAAATTACTCATTTGAAATGCCACACCATTAATTCTGGCTCTCATTTCACTCTCATTGGTAGCTCCAGCAACCTCTTCCCATAACTCAATTAGAACTGAATAGTTTTCTAACACACTTTTCAAGGATTCTGCTTGGACAGTCCAACGGGTTGGGCACAGCACACGCATTCCAGGACCCTCTGGTTGTAACTCTTCCTTCAACTTTCGAAACATTGCATCTCGTTTTGGTGATAACTTTATTAACTTGGACATTTCTAATGTGATATCCAGAGCATTCTTCAGTACTTTGCAACATTTCATTGTGTCTCCAGCTGCTAGGTTCAAGGAGTGACCATAGCAATGAGTGTACATGGCCCTAGGCTCTTCTTCCTTAATTTGTTTTGCAACACCTGTTTTCATACCAGACATGGTACTGGCACCCTAGTAGCATACTCTCAAACCATGCATGTTGGCAAGCGCGTTCTCTCTTTCCAAAGGTCCTCTTAGGAAATTTAAAAGTTTTAGGAGGATGAAATGGCTTAGAAGAACTTTCTGCCATTTTCTTGTTGCTAACTCTATTTATCAGAAATGCATCACTTGAAAAAATATTAGAATAATTATATCTCATTGCAGTCGGATCGTGATCGTGACAATTAAGAGCTTTCAGGAAGTTTGAAGCTAGACCTCAAAGATCAGTCAAGGCTGTGCAGCCAAATTATTGGGTAGGCCATGGCCCACCTGGCCCATACAGCTGAGCCGGCCCTGTCTTCAGATGTTTTCAAATGTTTCTATGGCAACAGGCAAAGGTGTTGCTTAACACACTAGTGTATAAAATCTAAGTAGTAATGTGGACACACCATTTAAACTGCCATTAGCTCTCTAGATGTACATAGCTACACATTTCCTTCATTCCAACTTGAGCTTATGAATGTGCACACATTCCTATGGCTAGGGTGTCATAAATCATGCACACAATGATTGATGTACATATGTACACTGTATCAAAAGACCTATACTACTTGCTGGTCAATTTGCACATTAGCATTAACTTTTGGGATCCCAAACCACACGGCATTCACAGCCCACATGACAGACTTTGCTATCTACAGGCTAACTTCTGTGACTAAAACACAAAGGCATTGTAGTGTTGGGTAAGAATGCATGTCATTTGTTTTGTTGTCTGATCATGTTATTACCCTGAGTGACATAGTCTTAAATCTCTAATGTGCAGGTGCTAAAAGACTCAGAAGTGCTGTCATTCAGTTTCCTTTTTGGTAAGTTATATTCATTACACATTGATCTTATTGACAAGTACGTACATGCATATTGAATTACTCAGATTTGTGAAGTGAGCTAGTCTAGAAGATAATTACCGATGTGATGGTTAAATTGGGGATATGATGAAGACCATCAATCCCAAATGTGTATAGCCTGTGTCCTAGACATGTTGTCATTGCATGTTTGGGAATTTTTGTGTCATTGATAACTTGCATGCATGGTACATGAAAGAATCGTGTATATATCAGTTCACATTCACGATCAAAATAGTATAATACAAGCTCAAACTGTTCTGAAATATTATAAAATACATGTAGCTTACTTACATTAATGATCGAAGGGAAAAATGATTGTATAATGGTGGTGATAGCATAATAATGATTATATGATTTGATTGATGGCAAACATGCATGTAATCATGAAATTCAAATTCAAACACAACCCAATCAGTGTACTGTTTACTACCGTATAGCGGGAAATTTTTGTGGGGAAAAATTTTTACGAATTTTGCGGTTTGGCAGCTTTCCGCGAAAATTTTCCTCCACGAAATTTGTAAGGATGTGGTTGTCACGTATAGTTGAGACGCAATCCACGAAAATTTTCCCCGCGAATTTCTATTCAAGATGAAAACGCAAAAATTTTCCCCCACGAAAATTTCCCGCTATACGGTAGTACTAGTGAAATGTTGCCTGTTGGTATAAATTTAACAAAAGCACATTACTTCAACCTCTGCAGAAAATGTATGCTTAAAATGAACAATAATACCATTGTGAGTAGCTAAGTACCTAGACACAATATCAGGATTTTGAACACACGAGTACGGTACTTGCTGAACAGTATTCGTTCCGTTAGGAACACCAAGGCAATACATCTTGTGAATGATTTTGTACACACCATACACACTTGACAACAATATTTTAGTCTAAAATACATGTAGCTTAAGAAGCCTAAAGAATTAATAGTGTATATGAAGTAAGCATACATAACTATAATTATTTCGTGTCATACACGTACTTACTTCACTAGGACTTGTGTTTTGTACTATAGCTGATGATTGAGGAATTGTTGTTGGACACACATATTGACTTCTATAGCCAGAGCTTGGAGCCTATACTAATCTGTGGATAGCTGGTGCTAGTAGTTGGTACATTTAACTTCTGTAGCTGAAACCGTCATAAAGAAGACTGCTAAATCATGATCACTACTTTGTAAATAATTTTTTGCTTACTTCTGAGATAAAGGTCAACCACTTTGCGTCAGATAGGTCCGAATTGGAGGCTGTATTATCCATTTATTGGTTGGAGCGCTGCGTAGTGATTTTGTTTTAAAGTTTACTGAATAGCTATAGGTAAATCACTGACACGTGGAACATGTTGGGAATGGGTGTGGCTATAGGGAAAGGGAGGGAAGGGGGAGGGAAGAGGGAGGGGGGGATGAAGTATGCCAGCAGCACGAACGTGCCCATGCAAGGAAAAGTGTGCTCTGTAGGTGATGCAAGTTGTTCCCATAATAGCTATGGATGCTCCTGATTGTTGGCTGCACCAATCTGACACGGTTGAGATGTTTGATTTGAAAAAATTAATGACTCAGATGAGTGGATGCACTGCCAAGAAAAACTTTTAGACACATTACCAACTGCAACCATCAACACCATTACAAAGTACAAAACCGCTATCAGTTAGAACTGTACCTTTTTGAGAAAAGAAGGCTAGGATACAAGAATGAAGGAGAGATAAATGAAATGAAGTTGTTTCATGGTTGCAGAGAAACTAATCCTCTACTCATAACTAGCACTGAAGAGGGTTTTGATGTTCGCCACAGCAAAGGTGGATCATGGGGTCATGCTAACTATTTCTCATCTACTGCAAGCTATTCCAACAAGTATGCACATGATGCAGGAGATGAAAAAAAAGAACTTTTTTAGGTAAATGTGCTACTGGGATATATCTACGAGTGTGGGAATCAACCATGTACCACTATAAGGAAACCACCTGTTCGACTGATGACTAAAGACACACACCCTATGCACTATGCATGTTACGACAGTATTTCTGCAATTTCCCGTGTGTACATGACTTATGACAATAAATCATACCCTGCTTATAAAATACAATATTCTTATTCAAACTAATATCTACACCAATAATAACTTGTTGATACATTAATAATTATTTTAACTACAGGGGCTGATTCAAGGTAAGGAGGGCAGCAAATGATGAAAACAAAAAAGATACTAATATAATAAACGTCCTTTGTGTTGACAACGTGATATTTGAGAGGTATAAAACACTTGTCACTTTCTTGTTCAAATGACTGGTAGACCCATAGTGGGTGATAATCAGCTAGGCTAGCAATTGAACACACATGGTATTCTGATGATTGCTGTACTTCATATGAGTGGTAGTGATGGTTGAATACTTCTGGCACCAATAATCGTGTTGCGACAAAAGCACCTCCTTCAATCCAGAGAATATCTCCTATAATACCAAACATTGGTACATCCAGCTCAAATGTGATGAGGACGACACAGTATGGCTTATATGTTGTTCCACAGATTTCAACCCAGTTCAACCTGTAGTATACATGTACAGTATTTAGTTACACATGTATTAATTGTATTGTATAACTATACTTTTGACTGGATGAGAGAGAGGGGCAACACGCTAACACCTTCTCAGTGTATGGTAGACAACTCACTTCAAGTTGGATAGCTATATACAAAAGTAAAGAGTTATGTCTTCCATGCATAAAGTGTCATATTTCACGTACTCTAAATAGTACACACCTATATGCACACAAGTACATTCAAATACCTGGGCCTGTTGAAATCTTTTCCATACACATATAGGAAGAATTCCCATTCGATCCAGCCAAGAGATAACACAGATGAAAATATTCATTGAATTGAAAGTCTGAATACAGCACACATAATGATGCACACATACACACACTACAGTTGTATGCAGATGATACAGAAATTCAAGAGAAATGACAGGGTACAAGCAAGTATGAAGAAACTTGAGACTATCGCTAGTCAAGCACCCCTCAGGGGAACCTGGACAACAATGTATTCCACAGAAATCCAAACAACAAAAATGATACAATGATAGATATTATGATTACAGAAAGTTAATATCATGATGCTCGTGATCCTTTGATGGCATCTATGCAGCACAACTTCCTGAAGAGCCTAGCATACTTGTAACGGATGCCTAGCATCTTAATAGTTGTTTCGTTGTTTGTGTCCCAGCTGCCAAGGCTACCTACAATAAAGGTGCCAAAATTGACAGTTTTGTACTTAGACCGGATTTCTTGTGATGATTTGCCAAAGTCTTTGGAATATTCTTGAAGTTCCCCATGATTGTTGCCCAACGCTTGAAATATTGATGTTTAGCCTCATATCACATGCACCACATACGTATTAGTGGTCCACAACTGCAAATTATAACAAGCAGGTAAGCAAAAATGTTTATAAAGTCATAGTACTTACCTGATAATCCACTGAGGCAAGTGAACTATGTANTGTAGCTGATATGACGTAATGGTCAATTATGGCGGGCACGTGATATCTATTCTGGCCTCGGTCGAGTCTAGTAGCTAGATAGTTGGCCAGAGCTATGTGTTATCGTGGCCAGCCAGCTTGACTGCGCTTGCCCTCCTCTGAGCATACCGCCAAATAATCAATACCCATATGATTCGGGGCAATAGAGCCAGGTGTCCCCGAAGCTATGTTAATTGATGAAGTAGGACACATCAATATATTTTGGTGTGCATTAAATGGAAATGCTGCATATCTCCATTGCAACATGATATCAATAAATAAAAATATAGACACAAGATGTCACATAAAATTTATGTCACATAAAATTTTTGGTTGCCATGGCAACTGCATATCATTTATATTTTCATGAATATTCATGTTAAGTGAGTTTTACTGCCAAACCATTATCACCATGTCCATGCTTTAAGTGACAAGGTCTCTCAAGTTTCTAGATCTTATAGTACTTGCTATAATGCTTGTGGATACCTCAGAACTATTTGATTACAAACTATGTGTTCCCATCTATTCAGAATCATGAGCCTTAATTTGTGAAACTGTCCACAATGGAAATCTTATTATGTGAAAATACTTAGTGGGTGGAACAGGTGATAAGCTATTATCGTATCATTGGACATGGTTATTGAATAGACTGCTGATGGGGTGAGATTGTCTAGTTCGCTGGCAGAGGAAACTACTGCTGAATATAGGTGGTAAACTATATCGGTAACCATCAACCAGAGAGGGTTGGACGTGGTTTTAAATTGATCTAACATGTGAGTTCGTAGACCATGTGAGGGCAGCTTTTGTAAACATAGGGATTAGTCCAGTCGATGCATGGGCATATGTCATATCCAAGGCTTGTGAGGGACCTAGTGATTGAAAACTACAGTCAGTATACTATACTATCTGCACTGGTCTTCCAGCCAATTTAGTCAAACTCGGTGTCTACAGGCTAATTTATTGTGTTTGGTAAGCTTAATGAGGTCATGAACTTGTCAGTATACACATCATTAGTTAGAAATTTATGTTCATTAAAATTAAAATTTAACTGTTAATCTTTTCACTTCTCTTTTTTTTTGTCCAGGAAATCAATCAGAATGAAAGTAAAAGTTAAAACCTTTACAATTACTCAGGACAAGTTACACATTGTCCACCCAATACATCTTGTCATTGGCAGAGGAGGGGTATACAAAATGAAGAAGAGACCACTAGCTAGGGACTGTATTGGTGATTGATGATATGAAACTCTACTTTGCCACATTCGAATCGTCAGCTATGCAAGATCTGTGGAATTGGGTAGCAGGTGATGAAGTGGAATGTCACCACTTTGTGCCAAAGCCTTTTGACTGGATCCCAGAGTGACTCAAGATCTCCAGCATGCAATTATAGTAACCACAAAAATGATCATGACCATGGAGTTTGTTCGTTTATAATTCTCAATGAATTATTGAAGACTGATTGCTTGCTTACGAGCTTGTTGGATTTCACCTTCCTCCCAGTAGTTAAGGCCTGGGTCAAAAATGTGCCTTAACTAAAGACTAATTAATATTCAGAACTCTAATAACTTTGCTACAATATGACCAATTGACTTCAAACCTTGCACGTATATTTGTTAAAGTAAGAATAATTAATTGAAATTAAAATCAGGTCATGAGACATTTACATATTTGCATAATTAGTGAAAATATGAATATATAATAAGGCAGCTCGTTAAAGTTGTTGCTATGGCAACCAAAATTTGTCAAACAATTTTAACTTCAATTATAAACATTCTATTAAAATTATGACCAGACCCGCTTATTCGCTTCAAAGTTATTCAAGCTAGGTTTTCCATATAATGCACACCTGCCGATACCTCCTTCTCGGCTAAACAAACCGTGCAATATTTTTTCTCATAATTTTAATACGACAAAGTTTACCATAATTAGAATATTTTGTGAGAATTGGGTTGCCATAGCAACCAATCTACCATACCGCCTAATTAATTATTTATAAATTAAGGTGTTTTGTTTATTGTTCAATAACTTAATAAATATTCATAATCCAATTACCAAATTTTGAAAACATGAAAAAGAAAGTTTGAATACTAGTAATAAATTATCAAATTTGGGCCATGACATTTGTAAGAAGTGGTTTCATTTGGTACATTTTTGGTTGATTTTTTAATTGACCCGTGCCTTTACTACCCAGAGTATTCTAAATTACGCTCATTATATGGGCATTTAGCTCTTCAGTTACTTCCAAACGACCTTCAGCTTTTAAAATCTCCCCAGTTATGTCCTTATGGTTGCTAGAAAAATAGTTCTTTTTTGCCTCATCATTGTTTTTCTCAACTCCTGCAATGTACAAGAATTGTCATGAATAAAAAAAGGCTATGCAATAATTGCTGTTTATGTCATGTACACACCTTGTCCACTGAATTTGTTTGATGTTGCCATATTATTTCTTAATCATTGTTGGAATATGATATACTAGGAGATGCATGTATGAAGTTACCCAATTATCTTGGAATCCCTCACATTGTGTTCCAAGTGAGAGAAACAAGTTTATCCATTCTTTTGCCTATCAAATAATATATTAAGCACATCAGAGCATTAGCTGTTAATTATAATACATGCATGCATGGTTAGTCAAAACTGTATTTTAAAATAGAGCATTCCTGTATGTACCTTGGTGTGTATAATGTCACCTGATGGGGGTGACCAACTTGATAGCAGTTCATAGAGTTCAGAAAGTCCTGTATAGCAATATACAAGATATAGATGCATGGCAAAAAGTCCTACATACAAATTTGCATATGCATGCATGAATTATACCTTCCAAATTTTAGTTGTGGTTTGGACAACTTCCTGTCGGAGTAGTTTATCAAACATGTCTGTCAGTTTTCTAAAGACATCACCACCTTTCAGGGAAGTATACTCATACTTTGCTGAAGATCTTCCTTCAGAATCTCTTTTTTGCCAGACTCTAAATGTGACACCACACTCCTTCATCTGTTCTTCTAGCATCTGTAAGGCCAAAAAAAGAAATAAATGCATGCAGCTTCAATAACAATTACATGGTCATACCCCAGCTGCACAATGGATGCATGCTCAACTATGACTTGTACGTATATATTATACATACACACTTTATTCATAGCATTACCTTTAAGTGTGTTTGACGTTGTGCAGATATTGCATGTCTGTGCCCAGCATTCATATCTTGCGTAACCATGATACCAAATTAGTGAGCAGTACATCTGGTACTGTTAAAAGCAAGTGAAGTTCATCAACTACTACATGGTCAGGTTCTATGTTAAGCAACGGAGAATCTTTTACACCAAGTCTCTTCTTTGCTGGTTGACTTCAAGAAAGACCAGCACATTTCTTAATCTTCTCAAGCGTGCGAGACTTTTGACCTTGTTCATTATAAAACTCCAGTTGTTTACTCATATCCCATCTGTGTGATTATGTCATCCAGCAGTAATAGAACATAGTCATGAAATAACAGAGCGCTGTTAACTGTACACCATATACAAGCATATGTAGAGCATGCCTTATTCATTCCCATCATTAACAAAAGAAACTGTCGAAAATATAGAAGTCATATACAATTAGTTAATATAATACCATAATTGATAGTGAAATCTTGCATCCCTTGTAATTTCCAGAGTGTAATCTTTTCCATTGATGTTCAAAACAGCAATTCATTGATGCTATCAAAGACTTCTTTAAGGCCGATCTTAAGTGTGTCATAATCTTCTTCGGCTTTTGTTGCAGCAAATGTATGATTTCCTGCATGTGTCACGGATTACCGTAGCAATGTGTGATCACATTAATACTAGCATAATAATATTATTACAATACATACCAGAATTAGAAAGGACATCTTTTTGTAGTCCAGGTAGAGAAAAAGACAATAGAATTACATTTGAAGATCTTGTGAACCGTGCACCATCCCCACTAATCTTTACTTTTATTAGAGATCTAGAGGTCACAATTTCTGGGTCAGAGGATATCTAAGCAATCAAAGTTAATGAATAACACACCATAATGTTTAATAATCAGCAAAACCATGAATAGCTTACAATTTTTGAAAGCTGTGCTCTGAGTGTATCTGGGAATGACCGAAATGTACCTAGGTATGGACCAGATAATCTTTCAATTTCTACAGACGTATTCAGGGTAGTTCGTACATGTTTGATGTGATGCATTCCAGGTAAATTGGACATCATGCTGAGCTCATGATATGACTCATCACTTATTGCAAAATGATCGAGAATATAAAGCACTTGAAGAAGCTTATCATAATCTTCTGAAGATGGAACTGTAACTGGCTCAGATTAATTGATTTGGCAATTGATCCTCACTAGTTTTATTGGTGAGCCTGTGCCTTGTTTTTGAAGATGAATGTACTCTGGCACAAGACCAAAGGATTCTGAAAACCAAAGTGCTTGTCAACCCAGCAAAAGATTTAGTATACGCCGAGCTTGCCTAGGGGAAACATCTTGAATCTCTTTACTGCGATTGATGATAGGAGTAGTACATGATGTGCATACTGTGATTTCAGATTGAGGGGGTGGAATATCTACCGTATCTTCATACTGTACAATGCATTGAGCCATATCTTCAAGAAGTGTAGTAATATCATCGTCTTTCTTTTCCAAAGAAGTTCTTAGTTATACCATGATTTTCCGATAGTTCTCAGTTCGAAAACATATAGATATTTTTGATTCATGACTTCTTGATGTTTCTGTCCCCTTGCATTGCGCAGCTATGCTGAAACTTTTGATGCCTGTTCCTTGAGACGTTGCTCAATTCTAGCACTATATCTTACACCTCCAAGTACCTTCATATATACTTGGTCAATATAGGAAGATATGCCCTCTCTGTGCCATTTGTTTAGGAGACCATATGGTATAGAAAGAGTATATATACCACTGTGGAGGTCTTTTCCCTGTTACTATAACACAAGTAAGACCTTCCTGCTGGCTCTGCAGTGTCAACAGTAATAACAAGTGACTCGGTACTCGCAGCCACGTTAAAGTCTGCTTTTGCACAGGCTTTAACATTACCACGAACAGCCACTCAGTGTACTTAAGGCCTGGGTCACCTATGTACCTTAAATAGGTACTTATTAATATTCACATCTGTTGTAACTTTAAACCTATCTAATCAGTAACCATTGAAACATGAATATAGATTCATGGCTATAATCTAAAAAACATAATTAATGAAAAAAATGGTCATGTGACTCTTCCAAATTTGCTGAATCAGCAAAATATGAATAATTATGACCAAATTGATCGCTTTACTAATATAAGTTAAAAATCGAAGTTTGGAATCTGGTAACTGATTTGGATCAGAGATACGATGCATTTTCCAAATAATGCACACTAACCGTTTTCTATTTCTCGGCTGTATCATCAACAATTTAATAATTTTTTACCAAACTTTTATCCATAGAGGTTTAGGATGTGGCGAACATCTTGACTAATTTCGGTTGCCATAGCAACACTGAAACTTGACCGCCTAATAAATTATTCATAATTTAGGGTGTTTCACTTGATGCTCATTAATTACAAAAATATTCGACATTTTGTAAACATGGCAACAAAAGGAGGATATGTAAAGTAAATTATCCATAGACTTTTAAAAGATATAATTATAAAGTGGGTCGTTGCTATGTGCAATTTTGATGCATTTTTGGTTGACCCAGGCCTTAAGTGCGCAGAGCAGGTAACCTATTACTATTTGGTAATTAGCGCATAATTCATTATAATAATTGGACGCCATGGCATGCAATAGTTTAATGAAGTTTAAATTATTGAATAATTATTAGCATTGTTTTTTGAGCAATCTAACAACCAAAATTTCAGTAAATGATCTTTGTTTCGCTATTAAGTTTCCTTTAGTGTAACATTTAGGACCATATCTAAGCTTTGGATGTATTCTAATAGGAAAGTCAACACAGCAACCATTTCCATGTTGGTCATATATAGTGTACCAATTATCTTCAGAACTGAAGTCTGTTTCATGAAAAAGTCTTCCCAATCCACTTTCAGGAAGAGTACCTGCATTACCAAATAAAAACCTAAACACATCTAGTCTAAATTCTACACAAAACTCAGTGGCGGATCTAGGATTTGAAATAGAAGGGTTCCAATCAATGCACACAAAGCGCGCGGAAAATTTTAACCAAGCCACGCCCACTTCTGTTCGTAAAGCCCCGCCCCTTTAGCGTGCGGACAGCTAGATTTTGCAACAACAAGGCCTGAATCAGGCCGAATGGAGAAAGAAAGAGTCAGAAACTATATTATCGTAAACCAAAGACTGATATACAGTGAGATTTTGAGTTGCTTTTGGTATTTTTAAGTTGAAAGGGGGGTTCCAGCTAGCTCTTTTCCA
>CAXIPT010000002.1:1622909-1704574 GCA_964030475.1 Tethya wilhelma
CCCACTAATCAGACCTGACTCTTACTTGGTATTTTAGTAGAGCGCTTCCTTACCTAACTGCACAGCAAGTCTAAAGCTCATAGCTCAAACGCTATGGCTTAAAATAAAAAAAATGCGAAAAATCTCAGATTACGCGATCGTTGAATACGCGCGTGCGGATAAATCCGTCTACCGGCCCTAAAGAGTTAAGCGCATAATTATGCTTATATTTCCACAGTAAGAAAATAGGCACATAATAGCGAAATGCGCGTAATAACGAGATACATGGCCACATGAGCTACGTTTCAAAGCGAGGCAACAGAATTTTTGGAGAGCGTTATTCGAGCATAACTTGCATTGCCAGCAATGGCCATAGAACTGAGGACATCCGGCGCGTGGCCGTATTTACGTTGGATTGTTCAATTATTTCGAAATGCTAATATTTCATATTACGCTTAGCCACACCCCCAATTCTAACGTGACGTCATAACTAGGCCTCTGTGGCCTGCTAGCTGAAGTAAAGTCTTGTAAAGTAGCCCAGCTAAGGCCTAGAGGTAGCCAAATCAGGACAGAGACTGTAGAACATGGTCCCCACTTACTCCAGAGATCGTCAAACAAGAATCAATGAACTCCAAAGACTGTCACAGGCAAGCTCAATCAACTTGAGACTGACTTATCATCATCATATAATTTTACTATGACTTGTATATAGCATCTCTATGTTCTTGTGTATATAAATACGATTGAACTATATGCTGTCTTTATTATAAATGCCATTGTTCATAGCATAGGCTTTTGTATAAATTTATTTCATATAAAATTTAATGACAGATAAATAATTATTATGAAAATTATCTAAACTTACCCGTAGTTCATAGTGCCCAGTTTGGCGCCTACACTACACCTCTACGATCCCAGTATAACAAGCTCCAAGCTAGTACCCATCCCTGAGTGATCAACACGCTCTCAAGACTCACAGCTAATCACAAAGGGGGTCCTAGACTGGCCTACTGCCAGCCCACAAAATAATCACAAGGCAGATACAGCAACTCAGCTAACACGCATTTAGACTCACAGCCAACCTTGTCGCCAACTGCTTGTGATATGGGAATGCTGCTAAGGTATGCACACACAGTAGAAAAGCTGTACACTTCTTGAGCTCTCTTTGGCGCCATAGCCTGGGTCTTACTCTGAACAAACCACCAAGTTGTGACGTTTCCAGACGGTTACGTGACGTCATAATTACTTCCGAAATTGGACTTAGACTCAAAATCATAGGCCAGTTTTCTAAACTTAACGGCCAAAAAGGAAAAAATTCACTGGCTGTGCAGGTCAATTTTCATCCCATACGTACTGTATACATGTCATATTAACAAAAAAAATGCTAACAAAATTGTGATTTTTTTCGAGTGACCGTTTAAATGCAAATAAAAATTACAAAAAGTGTAAAGTGTAAATTTTGTATAGATAAACAATGGCGACTTGAGCGAGTCGGAAGTGAGCAAAAAGGCATGCCAAGAACAAAGTTTCAGAGCTCGAACCTGGTATGAAAATAAACTAAACTAAGTGTAGAACAGATCTAGAGGCTAACAAAATTCAGAGCTTACCTTGGATTTTCAGAGCGCTACTCTCCCCTATAGTACTAGTACAAAATCTTGTTTGAGTATACGGAGAAGTATACGGAAATATTTTTGGTCATGTCCACCCATTGCTGGCAATGGTCTGCAAGAGCGTGTGGACTACTTTTTGTGGGTAAAGTGTTGTCTATGTGTCCAGAAACTGATCCTTTCCCTGTGTCAATAGTGAAAATCCACTTAATGATGAAGTGTCAAGAGAAACAATGAGTGCATGCGCTTATACGTGAAGTGTGCCTAATAATGCGCCAGTACGGTATCACGTAATTGCGCAAGCCTACGTAAAGAGTGCCAAGAATACTGTGCGAGTTTGGGCAGCAGATTATCAACCACAATCTTGTACGTGCTGCAGTACAGCATACGCAGCCATACTGCAGTTTATTAACCCTTGATGCACGCAGGGGTTACGATAGTCATTTTGCATGTCTGTCTGTCCGACAGATTTTTTTAACGGAAGGCCCAGTCTTCAAAAGCGGCACACCGAGGTAAAATAATCGATATTATCTAAAAAAAATACACATAGCATTCAACCAAACCTTGTAGTTCCTGAGATCTGAGGCTTTTCAGCCTCTCTGAGCACTAAGCTTCGAGGCCACACCTGCTAATCACACCCATTTCTTAGTGTGTGTTATTTAGAATTGATTAAAGGCTGCCCAGCACAAGCATGCAGGAGTTGAGGGGCAACTAACTTACTTTGTAGGTAAACTTAAGCAAGCAATAACATTATACTTTAATCATGCTGTTTTGCAGATTATAAGCCCATGTTTTGAATCTAAGGCATGACAGAGCTGATGATAGACTCATGAATCACTGAGTCATGTCATGTGAACTTGCCAGCTAGTACAGTGCTAGTACTCTGACTATATCTTTGCAGTAGATAATCAGATTATTGTTAATGACCAATATTCTCTGTGTACTGAGCCGGTCAGTCTGTGGCCAGTGCCAGCCTCCTGGTCCGCCGGGGCATAATATAACTGTAGCTAGTATCCTCTGCTGGGCCCACTATTCATCGTAGATTGTTATGGGTGACAATGTATTGTATTGGTAGGGCACCAAGGGTTAAGCACCTTGGTGCCTTCATTTATGTAGTAGCCATAATTGTTCAAGATGATCAAAAGAATAATAGTATACAATCTTCATACCCAACAGAATGTCTGTGTTCAGAATAGCTCAGTCATTCAAAGCGAATAAACATACACTTGAACTTAATGGCCTCTACAGGCACAATGATAACGACAGTTCCACTTGAAATATTTTTCAGCCAAAGTCCAATGCACTATCAGTAAGATCAAAGCTCTCTGAGGGAAGTAGGTTTGTTTTAAAAACATTCACTACCGCAAAAATACCAATTTCAAAACAAACTTGATTATTACTTTGTCCATATTCCTTTTGTTAGTAGAATTCAAGAAACTGAACATGTAACTGTTCCTTTTCTTTACTCTTTTGAATGGTAGATTTGGCCCATTTCCATTCTATAGCTTTTTTACAGCGAACTGTAGGGGTACTTGTTGCTGCACACACTCTTCACTCTTCTGTAGCACCACTAACAAAAAAATTAGTGGTTTAGTAAACTACTATTAGCTTATTTTTTTGTCCAAACAAGATGCTTTCAGTGCTTTAACATGAGATGGAGTATTATTGAAAGTTGGAGAATTAAGCCCATTTGGAAAGCAAAATGGCAGAATGCAGCTGTAAAGATTATCGTCATTGACCCGGAAGGTTTGTCAACAGAGATATAATTTTCTTGATACACAATCTCATCCATACTTACTGCTAGTAATCTTCCAGCTTTGTCTCTGTGAGAGTCACTGTCATTGAAATCACTTTCAGAGTCAGGAGCTAACTGCTTGGTTGGGGTTATATTTCCTAAATAATGGCTGCTTGTATAATTTGCACCATTACTAGGATTCTCTGCTTCGTCAATTAAAAAGTTCACTTGTTCTGATTTTCCTTTTCATACCACACCAAATATGCTGGACCTGTTTGCTGGGAAAGTGTACTTGTTGCTCAAAATCAAATGAGTAGTGTATATTGGTGATGGGAAAAGATTCACAAGCTTATCAAAGATGCATGATTGAACAAACAAAAACATAATATGCATGCATATATAAGGCTAAGTTAAATTCTCCGCAGATATTCATATTAACACTATATGAAATTCCCATTATACTGCTAAATATAGATATTCCAAGTAGTAAAATTTAATCCCAAATATTCCAACTTTGTTGTTGAACTTGCTGTGTTTCTATAGTGGTTCTTGCATACACTTGATGCAAAGAATATCGAACATGACAAAAGAGCACAATTTGGCACAAACTAAGGAAAAGGACCGATGTAAAGATCACAGCTACACAGATTTTCCTAGATCCCAGTATAGAATGTGCGGAAACGGAATGAAGAATCATCTTCCCTGTTTTATTCTAAATTCAGACCTATCCCAGAAATTCTTCGAGAGATAATTGAAGAGAAAGGTTGCTTTTACTCTTTATTAAGAAACAGGTCTTTAGTCACCAGAAATGTTTTGGAGATATGAATGGTTAAAGTGATAACATGATAGTGTTCATCCGGAATACTTACCTATGACTACCAGTGGCAATTATGTTATGATTAAATTTCACCATAATTACTTTCGGGTGGCTCTAAATAGAGTGGTTGTTTGGGCAAGTTAATTAATGCAAGTGGGTAGAAGTGAGAAGAAGCTGAAGACCTTCAAACGAATGTCACGAGCACACAGCCACATGTACATTTCAGGGGTGAAGAGGGTCTATCCAAAGTGCAAACCAGTGCTATCACTATACAAAAAGACGTATTTCAAGAGTTGACCCATCGAGGATCAGCTCTTAAAAAGGGAAAAAAATGCACATCCTAAGCCTGCTGGTGCAGTGAAAACAGAAGAAATGGCTTTAGAGAGAGAATGTTTTTGACCTTATGAGCAATTATATCTCTTACAGCTCGTGTGTTCGGTATATCTAAACAGAGATTGGCTTGACAGAGAGAGATTTAACACTTAGCGGACGATTGTCACGAATCCGTGACATAATTACAATTACGTACCACTTCCGGAAGACGATTGTCACGTTTCCGTGACGCGTATAATTATAATACAAAGCTTAGCGTCTTAGGCTTTTTTGTCAGCTAGTTGAACAGAGTTACAAAAGCGATGCTATGGTCATATAGTCTAGCTATTGCTGCAATAACATAGCAAGTACTAAGCCTCTACTAGCTAAGACCATGGAGAAAACGAAACTAAAACCGAAAATCGCGATCGCGACTAACGCGACCATGACAGACTTATGAGCAAAAAACTAGCTAGCCTAACTGAATCCCAAAAGCGATGGTATAGCCTTATTGCCTAGCTATCCCTGCAGTATTTAATACAGTACTAACCTTGTGCTCTGTAGGACTCTAGGGAAAACAAGCTACTAAAAGCGATGGTCGTGATCGTGACCTTTGTCGCTTTATGAGCCTATAGCGCCACGCCTATTTCAAGGTTTAAGTTAGTAGTTCATATTTAAGTAGGGTGATACCTTACCTGTCTGCACAGCTAGTTCAAAGTTCACAGATGCAAGCTTCCTGCCAAAAAAAAAGTGCTGAAGTTGCACTTACGCTTGCACGCGTATAAATTTGTATTTTGGGTTCAAAGTTCAATAATTTAACCCGTCCGCTAAGTGTTAACTAAGCCTATTAAAGAAATGACAAAGGCTGAAATCAAAAGGGAACGTTTGGGTCAGTTCGTTGTTATGCCATCTGAAGAAAAGTGTCATTCAAGGATTGGTAAATGAAACTTATACCATAAGTGTACGGTATCCTCACCATCACCATGGTAATAGTGGCAGGACATCGAATAGCAGTAAAACTTAGGTCTTTGAGGACTTCCTAAAGTTTGTAGATGAGAATAGTCAACCGATTGGAATATTACTAGTGCCACAAATAAAAACCAGTTCTGTATGGGTTGGGCATTGGAGATGGTTTAACAGCAGAAACTTGCATAAAAGCTGGCCACACTACCCAGGACTGAATGAACATGGTTGGGAGAACAACAAATTGCTATTTTACTGGGACAGTGATGATTTCCACCATAAGAACCAGAATTGCCCTTCTGAAAAAATGTTATGGTTGCAAGTGCCAGATGCAAATGCCAAAAGAACAATTAAGAGCTTTTGTGGACCAGGCTGCAAGTCCACGAGTTGTTCGAACATGCCTCAAGAAACTCAGCAAGGAGATTTGAGGATGAGGATGAGGAGGGAGAGGAGGAGGAAACCCACAGTAAATTCAGTGACTCTGATCCATACTGATGATATGATCTATACTATACTGATGATACTCTGAACCAGTCGATCTTACTATGGCTGATGTTTTGAATCAATCTTCTCTAGGAACACTATTATATGTGGGAAAGAGAACTTGGACAACGGCACTACAAACATCTTTAGTGATGATGGACACTGGAGACTTCGACACACCAAACAAGTGTTCAATGGTCCTATAGTCAGCCTTAGTAGCTAAAAACAATAGTGTACTCTCACTTAAGTTGGTATAGCTTTCCTGTATCCCTTTATTTGATATAATGTTCTGAGTTCATAAAGTGCACCACGTTAGTTACATGCAATATGTATCAATACCCATATCTATATGCACATCAGTATATGATACTGGTGAATATTTTGTAAGTTGGAGTACACATATACTGAAGCCTGGCCATGGGACACATTAACATTACTCAATTGTAACAATATCTACTGTATTTCAAAAGCTCTTCAATCGAACAAGAATGGCTAAATCGAATAAGAAAGCAAGCAATATGATATAGCTGTTATGGCTGGGCATACTAACAAAGAGTTTCCATAGTTTGGGACATTTTCATAGTTCAAAAATTATCCTTTGACTCATTTACAAGCATTAAAATCTGCGAAAGTGAACTTTTGAATTTAAAAATTCTTTGTATGTACGAAAATTAAATTTTTAACTACAAAATTGAACAATTTTATTTTAAACACGAAAATTGCCCGATTTTCAGTATAATTATCTTTGTAAGGAAATAAATACTTTGTTCTTCTTTAGTAGCTGCCTTAGGAGGTACTAATTGGTCTTAGAAATCAATGATGGTTAAGAATTTCATGGTGCTTTGCTACAGGAAAATTGTTGAGTCCTGAAACCACTCTTATGATTATAAGTTTTTAGAGTGCATCACTGTGGATTATTCACCTTGGCTTCCTGCTAGCAATCTGACTAGCTAATGATGACTTACAGGAATGTTGGATGTTCTACACTGTTGTTTTAATTCTTCTTTGGAATACAACTTATATACTATAAAGAATGTTGCTTCCATTTTTCTCTTTGTTGATCACCTTCTAACATCTTGCTTATTTTGACCATCTAATTTTTCTCTATTTCACTAGTTAGTGTCTACGCAACATAAGTTGTAAGATATCAATTCAAGGCTTTTGGATAGCTAAAGTTGCACAGGTCAATTATTAGCAAGCCACATCTGGCCATTGTATGTAATTAAGTTTGTGATACTTGGGTGGGTTGTAATTCATGCTTTCCATACTTTCAGGTGAATACAAAACAATGGAGTACTTGTCCTTCCATGCTGATCTGGTATCATCAATTAGTTTGTTATTGATGAGCTTATAATCTTGTTAGTAACTTCCTTCAAAATCCATATCATTACTCCATATGAATTGCAATTGTTCCAATATACCTTTGTGTGCTACATATATTTTTCTTCTTACGACTTTCAAGCCATTGTTTATCACTGAAAACAATTTTGTCAGGATATTATCCTCAATGTTACAACTCTTTATTGACTTGATAAACAGGCAAAACAATCTCTGGGACTTCTGGTGTATTGAGCTACTCCTTGCAAAACGAAATAAGGTGGTTGAGTTAGAATGACTTTCATCTTCTCCTGAAAATAACTTTGCCAATATTGTGTCCAACTCATTAAACATAGATACTTGACACTTTCTGCAGCTCTCGATCCATTCAATTTTCTGAACACTGGTGTAACTTAATTTAATAAAGTCAACATTCATATGAAGAAGTTTACCCTCAAAACAGCCATGTCCTCCTTGAACTGCAAATTAGTATACCTTTTGATCCAGCAGGTGCCAATTAGTGAGAACTGAGGACCAAGGTGCGACTGTCACTGCTCAATGTACATGAGTAAACTGAACTTTCATCCAATTTTGCCGCACTATAAACTCACTTTTTCTTAACACAACTATTGGCAAAAAGTAAGCTAAAGCTCTAAACATCACCACGTGTTGGAATTTTTCATTAAATTCTTATAATTGGAGAAATCTAGAAAAAGGTAAAGGGTTGTTGGATCTGCCAGCTCAGTTGCAATACATTAAATGGGTAGAGTTGTCTCTTTCAAGTGAAATTTGCCGTGGGAAAATAAGACAAATACCAAACATAGTAAACATCATCAGATAGAAAGAGGACTGAACAACCTTGGAAAATTTGAAATGTCAATCATAGAAAAGAATATTCAAGAAAAACATGCATATGATAAGACAATTTTGGCCATTTTCCAATGTCAAAAGGTGTGACAAAGCTGTGAATTGTCAAAAATGATCACAAATTTCTTCATATGCCCAATGTCCTGTGTTTCATCCAACCAGAACTGTTAATCTGCAAGAATGGACAAAATTCATTTTATAAGTGATAGGTTAACACATTAATTTGGGGAGTAAAATCCTCTGGTTAAATACCTCAAAAGCACTGTAGATTTTTTTTTCATATTTTCTTTGTGTTCCTTCGGTTGGATCTTTATGTACTTGACTAAAAAATTGGTCATGTTATGAAAGAACTGTTTTTTTGAGCACTCTCCCCAGTTTGAACATGAACTAGACAACGAAATGAAGTTTGAAAAAGATGATGGTGATTTGTGAACTCTGCAGTCATTCCAGATCAGTCAACCTTCAAGCCCATACATCTCCAGCTAAAACTATACCTGGTATGTTGAACGATGGCATCATATTTGTCGTGCAATCTTTGCTTCAAAAGGGAAAATTTTTGGCTGGCAGTCATCACAGTGCAGTGAAAGTAAAGAGTTGTTCAAACCACTTCCTGTGCGTACACCTTTCATTCAAGTGCTTTACGTAAGTGATCATTGGATAGTAACGTCCAGTATTAATGTCAGTGATGATGCCACTAATTGACAGTTTGTGTGTATGACAGTTTATGAAGAAATTCTATCAGTCGAAAGCTTATGATGGAAATTTGCTCCTTTTTTAAAAAACTCCTCTAAGATTGAAAGCTATCAGGTTCGACATCATGAATACCTAGTGTCAACCAAATGGTAGTGACTGTGGAGTTTTTGCGATTGCTTGTGCTACTGAATTAGCTTTTGGTCCATGGCTACCCAGTTCTATGTGAATGGGATGTCAAGAATATGCGATCTCATCTCACTGAATGCCTCAAGAGTGGTTGTATGACTTGTTTCCCAATCACTAAGAAAAGACGTGTAGGACTTGGAAAGCGAGTACATAAAACAATTTTAGTCAAAATTTACTGTGTGTGCCGATTACCTTTCCTGTGAATGGCATCAGGTTCTTCTTTGGTGCTTGCTTGGAGCCAATAGCTGAAACAGAGATCCCTAGAAGTACCTACCGTATAGCCGGAAATATTGACGGTCAAAAAATTTGACGGTTTGCTCCGCAGAACGTAAAATAAAAATATTGACGATTTTAAATTTGACGATTTGCGCGTGCGCATAATACATTCATATACGGCGCCCAAAATATTGGCGGATTTAAATTTGACGATTTGGACTTTGACCGTCAAACCGTCAAATTAAAATCCCCGTCAATATTTCCGGCTATACGGTATATGCACCCCACTCCACAAAATTCCATTTGCAGCAAGGGAAATTTTGTCAATTAGCTTAAGCAGTTTGAAAAGCATAGGGGGTTAGCTGGGTGTGGTCCATTGTCAACAAAATTATTTCATTAAACAACAAAATTATTTCATTAAAGGTTATAATTATATGGTTAAAAAAAGACAAAAAAGAATTAAGAGTGTCTCTTGTTACATGCAGCATGTTGTCATTATCTACATCAGTTTTACCTATAATATTAGTATTAATAATCAGCATTGTTCAATGTGAAAAGCATCTTGACATGTTTAGTGTCCTTCCAAACTGTAGCTCTCATTTGCCGAAATTTGTGCTCACCTTGTTGCATTCATCCAAGAATCCTGCAACATATGATCTCTGATCAGTATGCTTTCCTGGCTGTTCTACATGAATAGGTTCCAACTTACAGATCAACAGAGGTAAAATAGTTGTCACAGTAGATGTGCCTGTTTTGATGATCTGTAAGTGACAGAACTACTTTAGTAGTCAATCCTTGCTCACCAGCTGCACCTCTGAAATCAAGGAAGTATTTCAAATTTGCCTCTGCAACCACCCATATTTTGAAGCCCCGTTTGACCAGTTTTTTTCTGCATGTACTGCTTCAGTGATGGGCGACCCTCGAAAGGAATGATGGACTCAACATTTGGCCTCGACTCACTTCAAAATAGGATATAGTAACTTCTGAAATTGGGATCTTCTCTGGATGGTATATCGTTGTTGTTAGCAAAGTGAAAGTACCATGCGATCTCTTAACAATCTGTGGTTATTCTGTCTGCCATGGAGAATAGTTGAGGTATGTGAATCGAATGACCATAATCTCTCAACTCTAGTAGTTAGTTTACACACCAACCGACCATGTACTTTTCAGCGACCGAGTTGAAGTGCTTCCACATTGGCTCATTCTCGGAGATGGTGTTTATCGACCTTTGAGAGGTCACCAGAGTTGGGATCCATGCTGACCCTCTCTAGCAGCTTCTGTGCTTTCTCCTTTCTTTCTCGGTTCAGGGTTTGCTTCCACTCGGCGATCTGATCCATGGTTTTAGTAGTCTGTTCATACGGCCAATCGGCGTAGGCCATCCTGGTAAAACGAACGGCAAAGCTTATGTTATAAAGCTTTGCAGCTCATCCGTCGGGTCCGATCTTGGCCTTTTTGTCCAGGCACTCCATGTACAATAAAACGAAGCTCCTGGACAGGACATGGTGAAAATCGACTTTCAATGGATTGCAGAAATAGATACTTGTTTAGCATCTCTCTGGCCACTGTCTCAGATTCCATCGATGCCCTGCAACCAGTCACCGAATTCTATCACGATTGCGTTGTTCTCAGAGGACCCTAACTGCCTGGTGGACCGACCCAGGCTTGACCACTTTCACTTTTCCACCCTCACTGGTTCCTCGATGATGGCCTCCAACGTCAGCTGCCCTTAATTTGAACATGGCCGGTAGGTGGGGGTCACGACATGGCTCTCTTTAAAGTATCAGCGTGCTTTTGTGGGGTCAGGTTGAGATGCTGTTCCTTCAAGTCATGACTTAATAACATTAAAATAACCATGCCTGGGGTTAATAATAAATATTTATGATTATAAATAATTGTTTAGTGTGACATGACAGATTGTATGGTTTGCACAAATGAATGAAAATGCAAATTTGTCATTCAGAAAAGATCTGGGAGGGCATGGTGACATGACACTATTTCACCAGCCAACCATTTCCACAAATCATCTATGGCTTCAGTACAATATATGTGGTGAAGTACAGTTTTATGTTGTGGTCAATAGTAAGTATTGTTCCTAATCTTGTAGTTTCAATTCTAGTGATTCCACCTCTTCCAACTCAAAGTCTTGTAAGTAAATTGGCCATTGAATAATTATATAAAATTCTTTCACTAAAAATGTCATGATCAAGTGCATAAATAAATATGAATATAATTGTAAAACTTGTTATGTCAGACTGAAGGGACTCAGACTCATGTCAGATAATTATGCACTATTATACTTTTTATTATTATCTCTAAAATAAATTATAGCTGTTGCCGTATAGCGGGAAATTTCTGTGGGGTACAAATTTTCGTTATTGCTTCCGGGCAAGTAACTTCCAAGTTTGTTCTATTTACCTCCCACCATGAACATAAGTTTAAAGCTCTGACCATTTCTGATGACAAACAGACAACTCTACCTACATCCACTCTCCCTATTAGAGAACAAACCATTTCTCCAGCCCTTGATGGACCCTCAAAATGCAGGAAAATCAACAAAGATGTCCAAACAGTTGTCAAGTAAGCAAATAAAGGGAATACCTACAAAATGAGAAAGATGAAAACTCTGATTAGAGGCAAAGAGATAAGACCCGCAAAGGAAGAGAAAAGAATTCAAAGAGAAGAAAACGAAGCTTCTATAGAAAGAAAAAGGAGGCTTTCTGCTAGATTGAGGCTTTTAAGTAGAGGTGGCCGTGGGAAAAGTGGTGCTCATGGGAGAGGTAGTGGTAGTCGAAAGAGAAAAGTGAATCCTATAACACAAAGCAACTCCACTCAGTCAGACGAATCCGGGGGACAGTGACCAAGAAGTCCCAAATGTTAACAGCATAGCAGTTGAAACTGTGGAGAGGAGAATGTTGAGAATGCAGACTGGAATTGCAGCTCCTGTGACTCTAACTATGTTCGTGTAATGATTAATACGTGCTAAATATGTTTGAGTTGTCATTGTGCCCGTACATGGAGTCAGGAATAAGTACACAATTAGAGATTACGTAAATAATGTTATGATCCAATAAGCTGCCTACAATTTAGCAATCTCTCTCCAGAGTTACTAGTACCTCCAGTGAATACATATCCAGCAGCAGGCTGTTCTCAGACATATTTATATTATACCGCACAGCCAAATCAGTAACATCATCACCTAAGAACAGCTGTAAACAATTGACAATTGAAGACAATTATTAATGCTGTTCAGTGTGCTGGTGGTTATGTAGCAATGTAATAAGACATAGGAATGGCCAAATCTTAAAAAAGCGAGCAAACAAGATAGAAATGGTTGTCAGTTGTGTGCCATCTAGGAGTTTATCCCTATGTGTCTCAGTTATGTTCATATCTCCAGCTTTATGACAAAGTGAACACAGAAATGAACTCCTAGCTCACCTCTGCTTGTTTTTCCTGACTATATTTATGAACATTTCACTGTAAATTGTGCAAGGCAATGGTAGAGTCCAAAATGTTTCTACCTGAATCACAACCATGAAGGTTACAACTTAGCAATGTACTTTTTCAGTCATAATTTCTGTGTTATAAATCTATATGTTGTGTAAAAATATTTGAAACTTTAGTACAGAATGAGAAATAGAACCCCTTCTCATGAAATGCCGGCTACAGGCAAAGTAAGGCAGTCAAGGACCAACCAAACACACCAGACCATTATTCATTTGAAGCTTCCAACCAAATAGCATCATGTCAATCCAGAATTGAGGATACCATCGAGACATCTCCCATTGATATATGTTGGTGGACCAAATGATGAACATCTAAGGGAGGAAACCATCACAAGCATGTAAACAATGTTGCATGATAAATTTCATTGCAAATCTTTCATGTACTATACATGAAGGATAGTTGCCCACTATAATTACAAACTGTAAGTCTTACACATGTGCTTTTGACTATATACATGACTAGATGAATGCAATGAAAAGCGTATTAATATAGCCAATAATTTTTGCAAAATCCAATGTTGTTAAACATAGATTTTGCCAACCTGCATTGATGCATGCATCATGTCAGAGTCATCTTTACCTGCAATACTGTCATTTCTTCGCTCACCAAAAACTGACCCTCCACTAACTAGAGTTGGCCCTGCAGTAGGCCCTCTATTCACTGCAATTGGTACTCCACTCACAGGTACTGGCTCTTGACCACCCACAGATCCATGACTCAGGCCAGTAGCAAGGCATGGACATTCCAGCTGGCCAGTGACAAGGCGTGTACATCCCAGGAGGCATACAATGAGTCGACAGACCATGTTCCCGACCATGGCCAAGGAACAGAAGATCTAGGGGTAGAGGTATGGGGAGGAAACACACTGAGCCCTTCTTTATTTTGTATTAATTAACTATTACAAACATACACCTTAGGAAAATTTTAATGCCAAGAAAAGTATATAGGTGACAGACCCAATCTAATGTAAAAAAATTAAATACAACACTCATGCACTTACCAATAAAGATTCACATCCACAGAGGAAGCTCGTCTGCCACCAATGCCACCACCAAAAGACTGGCCCTGCAGCTGAGACATTTTCCCCTTGGACTAAGTTGGGACTACCCTATACTTGCAGAATCTCCCTTTGTGTCTGACATTAGTGTAATCACATCTGACATGAGATGTTACAGAGATCTCAAAGCTGTGAGTCACTTTTGTCAGAATAGGAAGAAAAGTGAATCAGGTACTACAATATTAAATCATTAGCCTTGTTTGAGAAACTCATATATTTGAAGAATTATGTGATTGGTCATAACTATACAAGTCATGCACGTAACCAAACAAGGACATTGCACCTACTCTGATGATTTATACCCTCCATACATACATTAAAGGGGGGCTGACATGAAAAACGGAAAAATTTATTTTTTGGTATCAAACTGTAGCTCAGGTGGTGTACATTTGGAATATCAGGCTTGTTTTTTTTTATTGCAAGTCTACAGTGGACAATAACCCCAAGAATTGAGCTAAAAAATCACTGCAAAATGAGATTGCAATGTATTTCCTTGATGGGCGGGGTTTACGTGTGACGTCACGGGGGGAACGAGTTCAGCGCAAAGAAGCACAAAGCATAGCCCATGGTTGCTGTTTTCTAGCCCCCATAGTGAAGCGCTGAGTTGCTGCAGGATGTTCTAACACATATTGTGAAGATGTCAGTCTTTTCAAGTTCCCAAAGATCCTGTTATACGTTGCAATGGGTAAAAAAAATACAGAGAACAAGAGCAAATTGGTCAGGTCCAGCCTGAGCCCGGACCATTTTGAGGTTGCCTGACCGTTCTCTGATCAGATCTGAGGGGCATGCAGGAGAAAAGAAGACATAAATCTGATGCCATTCCAACTATATTCCAGAGGTCCACAAGTATCTAGTGCAAGACCAAGTTTTGAGAAGGCTCAGCCTGTTGGTACTGATTTCAGATATTGAAAGAGATCATCAAGCAGGCCACCAATATCCATGATGGTTCATTGCCAAATAGTGGCAGACTCAGAGCTGCTTATGAAGAGAGAGAGAGAGAGGGTAAGCCTAGTAGATCTTGCAATACATTTATACAGGACAGAATTAGATAGCATTCAATTTTCAAGCTAGTATTACTGTGACCGTACATGTCTACCACTATAGAAACTAACTGGATTACTGGATCGTGAACTAGAACCCGCACAAGAGACAAGTATAGCATCTGAGGAAGCAGCATCCCAGCTCCAATGTGATACTGGAGTTTAAGTTACCCCAGAAAGGAAGGTTTCAAACCAGCAGCAGGACAAAATTAAATCAGTTTTGTTGGTATGCTAAGCGTGACTACTTGGCATTATACATGTTGAAAAATTTTGGGTTATAATTATATACAATTTACAGTCAGTGCTCCACTCTAACAGACATAGTATTTATTACTTATAGGTCTGTAGGTAAAAATTAAGCCAAATGTGCGTTCTGTTGCAGAATACGTTGATGTACCTATGTGAAAGCAACCATTGGACAATGTACAGAGGGAATAAACCACTCAGTTGACCCCAGCTCCTCTCAGTAGCCAGTAGGAGGGACCTCAGGTTGATAAGCCTACTCACTGTCATGAAATTAAATATTATCAGATTCTCATTTGAACAATGCCCGTGTGCCATTGTTCAAGTTGTGAGACATGNCATTGCCAGCAATGGGTGGACATGACCAAAAATATTTCCGTATACTTCTCCGTATACTCAAACAAGATTTTGTACTAGTACTATAGGGGAGAGTAGCGCTCTGAAAATCCAAGGTAAGCTCTGAATTTTGTTAGCCTCTAGATCTGTTCTACACTTAGTTTAGTTTATTTTCATACCAGGTTCGAGCTCTGAAACTTTGTTCTTGGCATGCCTTTTTGCTCACTTCCGACTCGCTCAAGTCGCCATTGTTTATCTATACAAAATTTACACTTTACACTTTTTGTAATTTTTATTTGCATTTAAACGGTCACTCGAAAAAAATCACAATTTTGTTAGCATTTTTTTTGTTAATATGACATGTATACAGTACGTATGGGATGAAAATTGACCTGCACAGCCAGTGAATTTTTTCCTTTTTGGCCGTTAAGTTTAGAAAACTGGCCTATGATTTTGAGTCTAAGTCCAATTTCGGAAGTAATTATGACGTCACGTAACCGTCTGGAAACGTCACAACTTGGTGGTTTGTTCAGAGTAAGACCCAGGCTATGGCGCCAAAGAGAGCTCAAGAAGTGTACAGCTTTTCTACTGTGTGTGCATACCTTAGCAGCATTCCCATATCACAAGCAGTTGGCGACAAGGTTGGCTGTGAGTCTAAATGCGTGTTAGCTGAGTTGCTGTATCTGCCTTGTGATTATTTTGTGGGCTGGCAGTAGGCCAGTCTAGGACCCCCTTTGTGATTAGCTGTGAGTCTTGAGAGCGTGTTGATCACTCAGGGATGGGTACTAGCTTGGAGCTTGTTATACTGGGATCGTAGAGGTGTAGTGTAGGCGCCAAACTGGGCACTATGAACTACGGGTAAGTTTAGATAATTTTCATAATAATTATTTATCTGTCATTAAATTTTATATGAAATAAATTTATACAAAAGCCTATGCTATGAACAATGGCATTTATAATAAAGACAGCATATAGTTCAATCGTATTTATATACACAAGAACATAGAGATGCTATATACAAGTCATAGTAAAATTATATGATGATGATAAGTCAGTCTCAAGTTGATTGAGCTTGCCTGTGACAGTCTTTGGAGTTCATTGATTCTTGTTTGACGATCTCTGGAGTAAGTGGGGACCATGTTCTACAGTCTCTGTCCTGATTTGGCTACCTCTAGGCCTTAGCTGGGCTACTTTACAAGACTTTACTTCAGCTAGCAGGCCACAGAGGCCTAGTTATGACGTCACGTTAGAATTGGGGGTGTGGCTAAGCGTAATATGAAATATTAGCATTTCGAAATAATTGAACAATCCAACGTAAATACGGCCACGCGCCGGATGTCCTCAGTTCTATGGCCATTGCTGGCAATGCAAGTTATGCTCGAATAACGCTCTCCAAAAATTCTGTTGCCTCGCTTTGAAACGTAGCTCATGTGGCCATGTATCTCGTTATTACGCGCATTTCGCTATTATGTGCCTATTTTCTTACTGTGGAAATATAAGCATAATTATGCGCTTAACTCTTTAGGGCCGGTAGACGGATTTATCCGCACGCGCGTATTCAACGATCGCGTAATCTGAGATTTTTCGCATTTTTTTTATTTTAAGCCATAGCGTTTGAGCTATGAGCTTTAGACTTGCTGTGCAGTTAGGTAAGGAAGCGCTCTACTAAAATACCAAGTAAGAGTCAGGTCTGATTAGTGGGAGGGGAGATATAGGCTTTAGAGTTCAAAGGTCGCGATCGCGGCGAGATCGTGACCTTTGGTTTTAAACTCACGTTTTTTTCTTAGTGCTTTGCAGGAGAAGCTTGACGCTAGCTATGGAGGTGCAGGGAGGCTTAGGCTATACCTGCATACAAGCGCTTTTGCAGTGCTGCTCTTCAAGCTGGAAAAAAAGCCTAAAGTATGCAGGTCGTTTGGCGAACTTTGACCCCTTCCGTTTTTGCAAGCTTTTAAAGTTAATAAAAGCAAATTTAGAACTAATTTGATATAGCCATGGCTTAGTACAACCATAGCTAAGCTCAACTAGCTACAAAAGGGAGTGACTAAGGCTAAAGCAAGAACAAAAATGTACAAAAACCTAGGTTAATTAAATATTCATAAAATCTAATTAAGTATGCATAATAAATTTAGGCCCTAAAGAGTTAAATAACGCACCAATACAGTATTACTCTTAGGTGAATATGCGTTATTTTGCATACGTTTCTACTGCACACTGGTATAAACGCTGATATATATCTTCCTGATCATCAGTATCTTTAACAAGTTTAGTACTAGCATCAACATGAATACTGTCTTTAGATTCTCCAGACCAAATCGTTTTGCCCAATCCACACATTTGTACTGTTCTCATCTTGTACAATTTGTGAAAATCGTGGAGCTTTCATATATAGCAGAACGAAAATTCAACTTCCAGAATATCTCTATCAAGAACGTGACCCCCATATGCTGAAGAAGGCAGCAAGTGTTTCTTTTGAGAAGAAAACACTTAAAAGATATCAGATCAGTTTAGTGGGTGAGAAGCACTACAGACTGCTTCGATCATTTAATTGCCTTTGACTCCATATCCTTCTACCAGTTCAATTTGAGCTGGATTGCATGAGTATAGCAATATTGATAAACATACATACAATTGCGGAAGTTTAAAAACATGTTTCCATGGCGAGATATGAACCAAGAGGCCTACAGTAGGTGTGCATTAAATGGAAAGCATGTTATTTGAAACATGTTTTTAAACTTCCGCCTAAGTGGAATAGTAGTATGAGATAAGGCGATGTTGCTGACAAAGTTTGGTTGCCATAGCAACAGGGGAACATTACCACCTAATTAATTATTCATGAAATGCTAATTATTCATGGATGGTTGGTCACATGACCAAACGAAGAGGCCTCCCGTGGTGGTAAAATGGTAATGGCCTCAATGAGGAACAGTCGAGCTTTATCCATTGCTACTGTTATAATATTATGCTAGCTATACAGCTTCCATACATGTATGTATATACATGGGATAACATAATTGGGGCGAGCGTGAGCGAGCCCCACATATACGTTACACGACATTCAAGTCTGTGCACTTCCAGTTGTGTGATCTGTGTGTGATGTCTGTACGCACCATTCCGTAAATAGCATTTCCTATTTGAATTTTTCGAATTTGTAATGACATCAACAAGCAATTCAAGTACTTGCACATGGCCAGCTAGCTAGCCAAGTATATAGCTAAGCGCTATAAGCACAAACAAATACTGATAAAGAAAGCAGAGGGAGCTGAGACAATGAGACACCAGAGCAAAGACAAGTGAGGTGACAGCAAGATGCAGATGGGCATAGTCTGACAACCATAGACGAGCTCGGTAGGTATAGACTCAGTCTCTGGCTACTTTTACTGACTCATGCAACAATACTATGATAATTAAGAGATATTCTTCTCTGTCTTCTTTCTCTTTGCTTGGCATGTCTACTGCTCTTTTTTCTGCCATGTGATCTCACCAGCTAACCACACAGCATCTAGACTTGCAGCAGCATTTAAACTGTCCAAAACTATAAATCAATATTCACCCATTCTCTCAATGTTATCACATCCACACATACAAGTTTACAAACATGATGTCATCACCATGAACCTCACATTTGATTCATTCTTGCAGACACAATACGTACTGCAACACATTATTTAGGCACTCACGCTCACCCCCAAATGTCGTAGGCATTTGCTAGTTATTATTTGAAGTTAAAATTCAAGTTCCAGCTCTGATGGCCTTTCATGCTGTCACTCCTGCATGAGTCTTGAAACATTCCTTTGCATTGTTGTATGGATCTTCAGATAAAATATAAGGAGATTTCAAGGTG
Source organism: Tethya wilhelma (assembly GCA_964030475.1). Lineage (NCBI taxonomy): Eukaryota > Metazoa > Porifera > Demospongiae > Tethyida > Tethyidae > Tethya > Tethya wilhelma. The sequence goes on from CAXIPT010000002.1 coordinate 1,642,106, forward strand.
AACTTAAATTGGAGCACATGCAGTTGGAGTACAGCAAAGTCTACATGCAATGTCATGAAATATGTACCTAACTTGTTAGAGAATGTTCCATGTTCATTGCTTAATTCCTTCAACACCCATACAAAAATCTCAACCTTGTAACAACCAGCATATGGTTGCAACAACCTTGATACAAGGTTGTTGAGGTTGTGGCAACATTGTTGGTTGGTTGTGTAAGATTTTGCAACCAATGTACAAAGTTGTGAGAAGATTGTAAACTAAATTGGGGAAGGTTGTGGTTAGCCTGTTTGCCATGATAGCAATTATTTATCATTAGAAGTGTTGTCACATGCATATGATCCTGGTACAGTGCAGTGGACATGTTATAACTGAAAGTGTTAATTTTCATTGCAGGGGTTGGGGAAGATACTTGCACACATAAAATTCAGCTCAGACTAAACTTCAAGAACGACACACTTATCCACAATAGAAGTTAGATAAATTGCTTTCAAATCCTCAGATCTGGACACAATGACATAAAATAGAGTCTATATCATGCAATGTTAAAGTTCAATGAATACTAACCTTGGTGAATGAAAAGAAATGATGTGTTCATTTAGTTTAGCATTGGTGACTTGATCATTACACAATTGTAATGGTGCTTGCTGTAGCTCATATACTAAGCCATAAACTGTTGGGTACCTCTTCATTGTCTTCAGGTTGTACAACAGATCCTACATCAACACTACTATCTTCTAGTTGACTTAATAAGAAAGAGTGGTTTTCATCCACTAGTAGCTCTTGACTAGGAATTGAGTCTCCAGGTTTGGGCGAATCTGGCTGGGTATCAGTTACGGTAGGGACGGCAAGAGTTGCATGTTCATTGCTGCGGTCCTCTTCTCTTGTGCAATCTGTATCTTGTTGTCCGATTCATTGACCATTTACTGAATGAATCGTCAAAATTAAACCGATTGTCAGCCATCATGCAGAGACACTGAGAGCTGAGAACAGAGTTAAAACGTGACAAACTTAGGCGGCATGTGACAATCACGTGATGAAAAATTTTGGCGGGCAAAAATCCAAAGAAGCGTTGGACTTACAATGGCTGGCAAGAAGTTTGTCTTAGTTCAGTGGATTGAAGACGAGACTGTGGGTGTATGCATTATACGATCTCACTCAGCATACAATCTTGTATAAATGTATATGTCAGAACAAAGTAATTGAGTCTTACCTTTATGAATACAAAAAAATAATCCGAGGCATCCTTTGGTCTGGTGATAAGAAGCTTAAACAGGATGAGCATGACCACCGCATCAGTTTGTCCTATAATATACATACAACCTTTTGCACCTCACTTGAAATGCAACCAAATACTCAAATACTGTATGGTCAGACTAATTGACCACATGTTTACACAGTTTACATGGAGTATACTAGAGCTTAGTCAGCACATTTTGAATTTCCAAAATTCTGCAAGCAAGCAAGCAAGTCAGTGTTTCAAACTTATGGGTGAGCCAGGCAGAACAAAAGCCTATCACACAGACCTCAGATGGAGGCTGGTGTGGCAAAGACTTGTTAACTGTAAAACAATTAAAGAAGTGTCAGAGAGCCTTTTTGTATCTGAAGCAACTGTCTGGAGAGTGGTTGACAGGTTTCAACGCACTGGAAAAGTGTGTGCTAACAAACCTTCATCAAGAGCCCACTGCCTCACTGCCCATGATGAGTTTGTTCTCATAGAGCTGATCTGTGAAAAGCCATCCATTTTCTTACGTGAGATTCAACTTCAGCTGCTTCAAATCACTGGAACAAGAGCATCAGCTTCAACTCTTTGTCGAACACTGAAAAGACTTAATTGGATTCACAAGGAAAGCACTGAAGTATGTGGCTGCACAACGATCTGATATTTTGAGAGCTGAATACCAAGCAGAAATATCATTGTTCGACCACAACATGCTTGTATTTGTTGATGAAAGCAGTTGTGATGCCAGAAATGCAACCAGAAAGTTTGGCTATTCTCTGCGTGGGTTCCCAGCCAAGAATTTTAGATTCTTGTCCAGAGGAAAGAGATTTTCTACTATTGGAGCAATCACTACCACAGGCTTACTTGATTGCTACATTGCTGAGGGAACAGTCAATGGTGATGTCTTTTATCACTTTGTACAATCTACTTTGTTGCCACATCTTCAACCATTTAATGGTATGAATCCAAACTCTGTAGTGGTACTGGACAATTGTTCAATCCATCATTTGCAGGATGTTGTGGATTTGATTCAGTCTGTGGGTGCCCTTGTTATTTTTTTGCCTCCATACTCACCTGATCTCATGCCAATAGAAGAGTGTTTCAATAAGGTGAAACTCTTTCTACGTGAGCATGATGACAGTTTTCAAGCTGCTAGTGATCCAACCATAGTAATCAGAGCAGCATTTGACTCAGTATCACCAAGTGACTGTTTAGCTTGGTCAACAGATTGTGGATATGTACATTAATATACGTCTTTTTCACAATAATCATGTTTTGTAGAGTAGCATGTACATAGTATAGATCTATAGCTACACTTGTTTTGTGTTCAGTTCAGAGTTGCTGCATTTTTTTCAAGATTTCTGGTTTTTGTTGTTCATACTCTTCTTTACTTATGGCAGTGAGCTCAAGAAGCTGGTGAAGTTGCTTAATTTGTTCTATGTACTGTGATCGCAGTGAGGCACATTTACCTGGTGAAATTCCCATTTCATTTAGCTGAATACCTATGGGCAGCTTTGTAGGTGGAGTTCGACTTCCAGCTGCATGATGGCGGTGGGTTGGGTTTTAGAGCATTAGCAATTCCCTCAGCAACGCTGGTCAGGGCCTCAGTTAAAGTTGTGCCCTTACTCTGGGTTTTACCATTGTAGCCAAACATAGGATTTTTAGGGGGATTTTCACGATCTTTCCAAGTTCCTACTTGTAGCATGTTTGCCCACAGACGTAACTGCTGAGCAGTGTACTTGTCTTCATACTTCTCTTTTAGCTCTGTGAAGATTTCATCTACTTGATCCCTGATGGACTGTCGAGATGTTTTGGGTACTTCAGAGTCAGATTTGTGTTTTTTAGTACTACCACCAGGATCATCATTTTCATCTTGGCTGATTCCCAAACACCAGATAGCTAGCTCTTCTTGGTCCCTATAGCTTTCATACATACAATGTATGTCAGCATCACTTTTGATGTACACTTTTGGTGAACCACGGCAAGGCTTGTAATATCCAATGTCAAAATCTGTTACTGCTGGTACTAGATCTTTAAAAGAAACTCTTATGTAGGATATTAGATCAGCAGGAGACTCAAAAACTCCATCTCTGCGGAATTTCTCAACAGCATTACACTGGGACTTTCTCTTGGGGTTGAGAACTTTCAACATGTAGGTGTAAGTTTTTTCAGGCTGAGAGATGTCAACAGCAGTTTGAGGACTGTATGGTACAAAAGTACGCTGGGTTTGAGGTACTTGTACTTTAGGCTGGATGAATCCCCCATATCCATAGACAGGTTGGTAGTATGGGGAATTTTCTGATCCTGGCCAAGACATAGCAACTTTTTTCCGTATAGTGACTATATCCAGTGCTGTAGACAGTTTAATAGACTAGATTGACTGGATAAGTAGTGGTTAAACTGGCTTGTTTGTGAGTGCTAAACTGTAGCTAGCTATTAAAAAGCTGTTTAGCTTGCATGCTAGAGCATCAGAGAAATGAGCTCACGTGGACATTTTGGCGGGAAAACAACTTTGTGGTGATGTTCATTACAACTCTGTGGTCAATTAGTCTGACCATACTATATTTGACTATTTTGTTGCATTTCAAGTGAGGTGAAAAGGGTTGTATGTATTGAGTAAAAAATGGATATAAATTATTACATACACGAATAATAGTTATTGTTGTATGCACCCCTTACCAGTACATCTGTACAATAATACATCTTCTTACATTATTGTTATGTACCTGAGGAAACATTAGACTTGGACAGTATGTCACAATACTCTCTTGTGCTACTCTTGTTGGCTGCCTTAGCATACGAGAGTATCTTGGGTGCCCATTCTTCCCATTTCACTGAAAAAGTATCACTCAGTTGCTCATCCCACTGTACAACTTCTCTAAACTCTTCCAGCAGCTATGTGCAAAAGCATTATCACACTACATGTACACACGTACAATCATGTTGTGATATAGATCTAACATACTATGGTGTGCTCTTTTAGGGCTGGAAATTCCTCTTGCACTGCTGACACAGGAGGTTGGTCATCAATAATCCACGTTTGTCTGTTGACAGCACATTCCTTCATTAAAATCATCATTCTCTCCATATTGACTTTTCCTTTCTTCTTCATCTCTGTCTGCATTGCCTATATGTAATTTAAGGAACAAATAGACAGGTGCAATTTAGTTAAAATCACATCACAAGATGGAGATTGAATATTCTTACGATTATGCTATAACCGCACCTGCTTGTGTCTTTTGTAGGTTAGCTCATCCACTTGACGAGACTGAGCATCAGTTTTGGCCCACAGATGATGTGTTTGGACAGCAGCTTTCTTCCTTGATGGTGGCTCAAATTTCATCCCAGTAACACGTGAACGAGGTTGCCGACGCATATTTTTCAGTCTGTTTTTTAGTGACTCTGCCCAAGACCCCTAATTTGTAAGTGTAAAAATGAAAGTAGAATAGAACAGGAGTAGGTGGAGCAACACAAAATAATATTATGTACATTATATAGCAACTTACATAGCCAGTTCCCAATTGTGTCAACCAGTACTGGGTGTGTTGCTACAATTTTACTGGCAACAACTTCTCTCTGATCATTCGTAGGATATTTGCAGTAGTTTAGGCATTTAGCTGCAACATCCTGCACTATTGCTTTCTGGGTGACGTCAGTAATTTGACCAGAAGTCAACTCAGCTATGACAGTTTCACTGAACTGTTTAGGTACAATGAAGTCATTTTCCCACCCAGGTAACCTGTCTGGAACACACTGCAATATAGCCTAGATGCACAAGATTTAGAAAGAAAAGCTTTTAAAGCCTATTGGCTAATTCTAAGACATAATAGTATACGTACATACCTTCTTTTGGGCAATGTTCTCTTTATTTTCTTTATACCAATCATGGTCATCCTATACAATAATAACAACTAAGAGATGTCAAGTACATGTATAATTATCTAGCTATGTATACCTACATGATACATGCCCACGACCACCTCCCCTTCCCACGTGGCCCCACCCCACCCATGCACGATAATATTTAGAGACTCAGTATAAAAATGGTGTGTACTTATGACACTTATATCAGGTGCAGCGCCAAGAATGAATATCAGGTGCAGCGCCAAGAATGAACAATCAGCTGTATGTGCATAATTATAAAGTATCTATACTTATACACAACAAGTATATACCTAGCTCCTCCCACCAGCCTGAGGGTGATACTTACAGTAATATTTGAAGTTGGCTTTTTTTGGAGAAGCACTGATGTCGTCGTCATCTTCCTCATCAGTCAAGATTCCCTTTCTGTGACGCTTTAAGAAAGGTTGCCCTACTGGATTGTCAATATTGTCATCATCGCTGTCAATTTGATCTACTTCTCGTTTCTTGGAAGATGAAGATGCCTATGTACAAGTGGACAAATTTTACATGCAAGGCCATCACCATTTTCAATGGGTGTCTTGAAATTCATCACTTTGAAGTTTTGTGTATTTTAGATGTGTTCATACTCTCTGTTTTATGTTATTATTTCTTATTTTAATTTTGTGCATATGTGTTTGCTTCCTCCCAAATTTCTGTACTACATCAATTTTTACTTACACTGAAGTGGTAATGTTATGACGTGTTACTATAGTCTTTAACCACAGTTTGAATTCTGTTCATAGCTAATACATACTTTGTGAGCACACACAAGTGAATTGGTCCACCACACCATACCAGTAGGTAAAGTCTGATGTGTAGAACAAGAATATGTCACTGGTTTTGTTGGCCGATCGCGTTTGGTAGTTATCACCGTGTGTGACGTGTTACTATAGTCTTTAACCACAGTTTGAATTCTGTTCATAGCTAATACATACATTGTGAGCACACACAAGTGAATTGGTCCACCACACCACACCAGTATGTAGAGTCTGGTGCATAGAACAAGAATATGTCACTGGTTTTGTTGGCCGATTGCGTTTGGTCGTTATCACCGTGTGTGACGAGTTACTATAGTCTTTAACCCCAGTTTGAATTCTGTTCATAGCTAATTCCATACTTTGTGAGCACACACAAGTGAATTGGTCCACCACACCACACCAGTATGTAGATCGAGTCTTATAAACTTAGCTATTTGTACACATGTATTTTGAATAATTTATAGTAAAAATTTAATTTTGTGAAGAGCCATCTAACGCGCAAGTTTTGCATACTCTGTAAACATTCTCATTAATGGTAAATGTATACTCATGATATCAAATAAACTTTATTACACAAATTTATTTAGGTTAACATTGGCCTTGAAAGCTAGTTCTCGAAATCTATTTTCATCTTCGATTTCTTCGTCTGTTAAATTCTTAATATCAAATTCGATGACATTCTCGTGTTCATCGTCATAAAACACATCCTGTATACAAGTTTGATTGCCAAAGTACATTGCAATAATCATTTTAGTGCTTACTTACATCATTGAATATATGCATGTGCCTTTGTCCATCTTGAATCTATACGCGTGAAATGGTTATCATGGAGAGATAGTCAATGTGATTGCCTGCAAAGCAGACCTATAATATGCATTCATTGTTAACTTACATATCTACTTCCTGTTCTCTGTGGTTCTAAATCAAATAACCAAATTTCAGTGTCTTTTTAAACAATTAAGCATTAACAGCACATGGCTTACTTTACCTCATGGTCATCCATTTTGTTTCTAACTGATCAAGATGTGCATGCATGTGCTCTGCTACTAGAGCTTATCTTGTACAGAACTATAAGTTTGTATAATATTATATAGGTACAATGTGAGAATAGTATAGCCTTTGTGTCTACATTACAGTTGAGAGAACTAACTTATTAACAAGATACAATTATGGTTTATAGGTATGCATAGATTGGCTACTCACCAGCTGCACACAAATTTCATTATTGGACTTTGAGTCATTAGTACAGTCAATAGTTCTGTCCATGGTTGTAAGTTTGTAAAGCAGAGATGTCTTTCTGTGGAACTGTACTGGATGGAGCATAACTTCGCTATATATTTGAATGTTGTGATTACACTTGAGTTGAAAACATTGTCATTGAATATAATTATTACAAGTCATGCACGAGCAAATTTGTACAATAGAACAAAAAAACAAAAACAACAAGTAATCTTAAAAATAGTTTAAAATACTGCATAAGTTTGTTCAAACTCCTCACACCACGGCCATCCCTATATATATAGAAATATAATTGATACAACATACTTTCAAACTGTATTATACAGGCCATTGGTAGGCTGCAGCAAATCAATGGTTACCTTATTGGACTCCACCCCCTCCAAAATGAATCCATGTAAACCCCTTTCTTATGCTCCCTCTGGTAACACATCTTTGTTTTTCCCATCTATTTAACAAAGAGAGCCAAAGGGATTGGATTTTAACTGTCTATTTGTTACCTTTACTCCTGATACTGCAACTATGAAAGTGCACACAGTGCTATGGGGTTATAAATCCAAGCACAGAAAATGATTGATGTACATATGTACACTGCATCAAAGACCTTACTACCTGCTGGTCAATTTGCACATTAGCATTAACTCCTTATAACCACATGTCCTCATCCTCAGCCCACATGTAAACTTTGACTATCTCTGTCCACCACCCCACACCAGTAGGTAGAGTCTGATGTGTAGAACAAGAATATGTCACTGGTTTTGTTGGCCGATCGCGTTTGGTCGTTATCACCGCATGTGACGTGTTACTATAGTCTTTAACCACAGTTTGAATTCTGTTCATAGCTAGTACATATTTTGTGAGCACACACAAGTAAATTGGTCCACCACACCACACCAGTATGTAGAGTCTGATGTGTAGAACAAGAATATGTCACTAGTTTTGTTGGCCGATCGCGTTTGGTCGTTATAACCGTGTGTGACGTGTTACTATAGTCTTTAACCACAGTTTGAATTCTGTTCATAGCTAATAGCAGGAGCTTATGAGCGCTGTGAAGCAGCGGGATGGAGCGTCTAACTAGAGGGTGTATAGTATTTCACGTTTCGTAAAGCGCCAATACTATGAAACTACCTTGTAAGGAAAGTGTGGGGCCTTTCCCACTTTGTAGCGGACATGTAGTTAAGTGGTATAAATGAATATGATTCATAAAACAATTAGTGCACTTTCTTTTTACTGCGTGCGCGTACCGGTATACCGCGTGGATTAGAGATGCCAAGAAAACGAGCAAGAAAAAGATTGTTAAAGCGGAAGCTCACCACAATAGCTGAGCTACTGAAAAGTATGGATTTGAAAGTTGCCCTTCCATCGACTCCCCAACAAAAGAAAATAGATAAAATTATATCTCAAGAAAAGTTCAAACTACCGAAAAATAGTGGACGATTAGCCGTAGCCCTTGCTGTGTATGTTTTTTTTGGAGAAGAGGTCATGGCCAGATCTTCTATTAAAGGTGACCGTGGACGACTTGATGTGCTAGACCCTGACAAGATGGAGGAGATCGAGGATATCATTATCCGAAAGTACCGAGGAAAGGTTGCCAATGTAAAAGACACATGGAAATCATGCAGGGATTCAATTAACAACAAATGTAAAGATCTAAGGAAGACCCCCAAACTCAAGAACTAGTTACTTCATTGACATTGATTTTTTTGCTGTTTTGTGCTTTGAGTTGAGTTGTGTTGGGTTTGTTAAAAGAAACATTATCTATTATAATAATGAAGGGAACACATAGTGATATTAGGAATACAACCTTCCATGATTTGGTGGGCTGTGGCATGTCAGTGTGTACTAAAACCACAATGTTTGTAAGCTCAAAACTGCATGCAAAAGAGAAAGAGCTAAATTGTAGCTTTAGAAAAAGCTACTATTTAGCCCATTCTCATGGTAACGGACATTCTCTCCTAATTAAATAGACAAGAACATAAAGAGTCTATAAAATAAGCATACCGAGGTACGCTTACAGTAAAAAAGAATCAAGAGGACTGTTTTGTATCCATCGCCATTTTCGTTCTTAAAATTGAATGTGTTACATTTATTTATTCGGACAATTAATATTCCACTCTTTCGGACTTTATTACTGTATAATGTTTTTACTATTCTAATTATTCTAAAGTTAAGAGTAAATACGGTAAATCCCATAAGTGAAGTTTTGAAGAAGCCTTTAAACATACTTTGGCAAACTTTACCTCTACTGCATCTTTACTTCACCATTACTTCACCATTACTTCACCTACACTTCACCTTTACTTCGCTAAGAAGCCTTACACTTAAACCCGAAGTTCTTAGTGAAGTAAGGGGTAAAACTACGGTATAAGTATACTTCACCTGTAGGCGAAGTACAAAAAACTACTATGTGTAATTTCGCCAGTACTTTCCGAAATTTTGTCAACTTTTTTTTTGTCTGTACTGTACTTGGTGACTATATCCATGACGCAGACATTAGCAGAGCTAGTAAGCTTCTCGATTTGTTTTTTTTACTGATGCCAAAACTCTACCCACAGAAATTGCTGACTTACAATGTCCACAGTTTAATACATCTCTGTCAGTGTGTTCGATCATGGGGACCACTTTGGTGTTACAGTTGTTTCGGATACGAGAACATGAACGGGAGCCTACGCAGGAAAATACACGGTACCAGAAATGCTCTTCCACAGCTCGTGCACACAGTTCGAATGCAGCAGAAACTACCAGCTTCAAGAGACAGATTACGTATCACAGAAGACTCAGCAACAATTGAGTTGTTGGATTCGCTCGCAGGCACAAGCATTACTGGAACTATTGTAGGTGACAGTGTTGAGGTGAAGGGACACATTAAGCATGAAAGGATTGATTCGATGATAAGAAATGCTATTGAGTCAGCCAGTGGGAATCATCTACCAACTCAAACACTTCCAGTCTGCCACAAAGTTCGACACAGATCGATAATCTATGTTTCTAAACCAGAGAAGGGCAGAAAAACAGCAAGAAATGGATCAATTTGTATCTTCAAGAATACAGCGGAGCAGCTACAATTTGGAACAATTCGTTTTTTTTGTTTCCATGAAAATACCGTGTGTGCATTGATTGATGCATTTGAAGAATCACAGGAAAGCTTTTGCGATCAGCTACGTCAACCTTCCCTTCCTGAACTTAATTGCTCTTTGGCTGAATCAGTTACTGACTTTATTTTTTGGTTAAAAAGCTTTCAGTTAGTAAACAAAGAGTTGCAGTGCCAGTTTCTAATATTATCACAAAATGCATACATATTCCTGTGAAGGGATCTGAGTTTGATTATATTATATCTATCCCAAACATGTTTGAACACCATTGATTTCTAAACTTACCTCTGGTTCATCACCATTCATATGTAGATGTTCAGCCATTTTCTTTGATTTGTACTACTAATTTGTACCTTTGTGTTATGTCAGAAGCAAGGAGTGTCTTTTTCATCAAACCACAGCTTGTTAACAGGTTTTAATTACCAAGTGTTAACCTAGTTTGTGTTATACTATATACCAGAAAGATAGTGGCCTGCATGCAAGAAGTCAAGCCAGTGTCCCATAGGTGAATTTGAAAAGGCATCTTGCAAGATATCGTTAACAATCTTACAAGATACTATTAACATTCTTACAAGATTGACCATCATGAATCTTAGTATGTGACGGAGCAACAAATTAAATCACCTTGCAAGATATCACTAACAATCTTACAAGATACTATTAACATTCTTACAAGATTGATCATCATGAATCTTAGTATGTGATGGAGCAACAATGTAAGATCATCTTGCAAGATATCATTAACAATCTTACAAGGTTAACCATTGTAAGAATCTATAGGTATGCAAGCTTGTAACATTGTAAGTTCTTCTTGTAAGACATTAGTAACATTCTTACAAGATTGACTATTAATCTTAAGAGATAAACCATTATAAGAATCTTAAGTATGTGATCTTACAAGACAGACACTAGTATCTTAGCATCTTACTTAAATCTTACAAGATTAAGAAAATTCTTAGTGAGATTTTTTTGCTGGGTTGTGTCTACACACAAAGGCATTGGTCCACCAAACTACACCAGTTTATAGAGTTTTGTGTGCTGAATCTGAATATGTGCATGATTTTGTTATCCATGCAATATGAAACACGTCACACAGGGTGATAATGATCAAACACGATCGGACAACAAAACCAATGACATATTCCGGGCCTATTCTTCACAACAAATACTACCTACTGACATAGTTTGAAGGCCTAAAAGCTTTCAGTGTGCCAATAACAATAAGGACCAGGGCTTAGGTTTTGATATTCACAACTTAAAAATGGAGACAAGTATGTAGTACCAAGACCTACATGATGGGCTTTATTAATAGAAATAGGCTGTGACTAGAGAGCCGGGACCATAAACTAAAGCCAAATACATTGTAGTCAATGATGTCAGTTCTTTAATACAGTGCCAGCAAAATCTGGATACTATATATTACATAACTCTGCAAATTATACTGTGACAAAAGCAAATTATAGGTAAGTATACGGTCTACCAGCTAGCTTTCTAGACACAGTGTTTGAAAATCCTTCCAATACAAGTTACAGTACATGTACATCAGTATGATTGGCTCAACAATCTAGCTAGACAAAACAAAGAGAAGTTAAATATCAACTAGAAAGTATAATTTATGACACGCAGCTATTTTCTATGATCTTACCCGTTCACTGTGTTCTTGTGATGGCTCCCACTGACATCCTCAATTTGGACAAGAATAAGATTCGAGACCAGAACATAAAAATAGGCCCAGGACAGCTCGATGCGCTCACAAAGCTTGATATACAGTGGCAGCATTCGATATTCCACGCCCGGGCTCCTCCCCTTAGATCCGGAAATGTCAGTGGGCGGGGCAACTTGCAGTCTGAGCTCCACCTCATTTTTTCATAGTCTACGATCACAACTGGTCTAGGTGGTAATATCCCACCTCATTAGTGGAATTATCCCACCCAATAAAGCGATACCTTAGACTACCTACAATCCACTCAGGTGGTAATGAGCTGTGGTGTGATTTCCCCACCAAGTTGGTGGCTATCTCCCACCTCAACTTTTGCAGTGTACTTCATAAAGTTAACACTATAGTTATAACATGATACCCTCAGGGACTGGGTTTACCTAATTAACTACCAAAATATTCATAAATAAATTAGGCTCCCTATTGATATTCCTATCATCACTGTAAATGATGCAACTTGTCTCTTTACATGTTAAGATCTTGCTTAAGTCAAAATTCGGGTCATGTGACTTTTATTTTTTGCATAAATTAATAATCAGTATTCCTTCTTCAAAAGGGAACAAGTTAACCGGTATCTAAACCTGTTTCCATGGCAGCCAAATTTTGGCAGAAAATTTTTATGATTATTATAAAATGCTAACTAGACCAAAGTTACTTACGAGCAAAATTCTATTTAATGCACACCCATTATTGTTCTCTTCAGTGACGTAACTCTCCATGGCAACGCTCAGTTAATTGGGTCTAGAAAGACCATCAGTAGATTAATCTTTGACAAAAGTTTGGTTGCCATAGAAACAGATTTAGGGACTGGTAAACTGAAAAATAACAAAATTGATGATTATTCATGAGCAATAAGTCATGTGATCATCATAATTACACAACATCTTCATATTTAGCGGTATTGCAAATTTTGGCTACCTTAGCAAAATCAGTTCTTATCATTTTTGCACCCGCGCCTTGTGGCCCATGAGCCATCGCAAACATACATGCATGTGCTACTCACGTCTAATTGGTCTGACAAATGCATTGACTTGTATAACATTATACTGGTAAACAAACTTGTGTGCACATGTCACAGACCATATAACGTAGAACTAGATATTTAAATTTCGAAGCCTAAAATTTGTGAAGACATGCTCGATGCATTGGCAAATTCGTGGAGATCGCTGGTGATCCATGAAAACAGCAAATTTATACTCCTAGCCAGCTATAAGGAGGCAGAAAAATTAATAATGATCTAAAACCATAAACAATCTATGAACATAATTAATCTTAGTATAGGTCAGGCCTCATCACACATGCCTGATTTCACGACAGGTAGGTATCAGTGACTCTAATTCACTCTAAAACGGTTACTAGTACATGCACCTAAGGTTTGTGAACAAGCATATAATAGGGCTAGTGTCAAGCACATACACTGACTCCCTGCCATTGCCATGACCATAATAATGTAGCTGCATGTAGTATATAATTGTGAGTTAAATTGGCCATTACGTTAGGTTAATTTAAACTTTAACATTGTTTGCCTCAATGTACCAGTTAGAGTGTCTTGATTGCTGTTATTTGACCACAGAATGCAGAATTCTTGAGCATTACCGCTGTAGCTGTGCATGTGGTAAGTACGTAATTGTACGTAGTACGTACGTACACGTGCATAGTTATGCCATACTTCCGGTTAACTACTTGTACTTGGTAATTTTTTTAAACTGTTTCTTCGTCACATCTGGGAACAAAAAGTGTCCTTTCTAGCTTATTTTTTGAGCGTTGCCCAATCGATTACGTAAAATATTGTCCAAAAATCACAGCAAAACCGAAATATCAATGATTTTTTTGGGGTTATTATTACAAAAAAAATGTAATGGTGCACAGAATACATTAGTCATAAACAGAGCTCGCCAAGGGAACTCGGTAACTCTCTGTCTTTCGTTGATGATGTAGACTTGCAAACATTTAAATAAGTCGACAATAGTGTGTTAAGTCCACTTTGTCCAGCCTTGTGCCTTGATCTTGTCAGTTTTCAGTATCAAGCTGTTAATTATGTGACAGGGATTAGTATCCGAAGGTTTATTTTGCCGTGTACACGCATTTCTGGCAATGTGATGTATATGTAATATTTGTATTAGGCATCCTTAACTACACTGAGTAGTCATCACCTCATGTGCCTTTGTAGGGATTCTCAAATAACAGCTGTAGCTTGAGTCAGCCAAAATTGATCAAACTGTCGTGACAAGTTATGTCAGTGAAACTGACTGCGATAGTGTTTGTCTGCGGTGCAAGACTCACAGAACATCATAATCTATCCCAGTGACTAAATCATACACAACCAAATGAGGGAAATAAAGCACAAAACAAACGACAGTCTCAGTTAAAGAGTGCATTCCAGCAACATAACATACAATTATATAGCTTGATCAGTACCAGTGGCCTACATCAGAAAACATTTCCTTGAAAAGGATTGACTGTAAGAGAATGGTTGTACCTCGAATACGATTCTGGATACATCTTTCCTTATATATTTTTCAGTTATCCACAAGCATTGTCCAATTGCATCCACTGTGGTCCATGGACTGACTAGAACATAATCCATATACATATATAATATATATATATATATATATATATACCTTCTTATGCTCATAAATTAAATTACTATGGTGCTAACTCAACAAGCTGAGAAACAGATCAAATTGCTTTGATTTAGAGTACCTGAAAAACCTACTAAATAAACTTGCTTGCAACTTAATCTCATCATATTTACCACACGTGTCGCTTTTTGAATGATTATTAAAGTCTGTTACGAATACATCGTGATAGTAATGTTCTGAAATGAGAGGCTTACGAAGCTTTTCAGTTGGTTCATGTTTCATTTTTCTTTGATGATTTTCTTCCAATAACTGTAAGTAATCGGGGTCATGTTGCTCCAAAAAATTCTTATAAAGATGTGAAATGGACAGCTCAGGAGAGAGATACAGTTTCCCAGCATTATCACTCCTTGAGTAGTGGCTAGAAATGAATGGATATGTTCTCTTACCAATTCTTTTACATCATTATTAACTTTAGGATGGTTGTCATGTTTGCCTTGCTTATCAGGCTCAAGACCAATGCCTACTGAATCTAGCTTTTTTACGAAGAACTAATAATCTCTTTGGTCCAAAACCATACACTAAGCAAAAGGCTCTCTGGCACACCCTTACATCAACTCTTTTTTTTTATTTCTGATGCTGTAATCAAAAGTGAATTTACTAACTTCTGCTGGAGGTCTGCCACATCTCCTTCCATTGGAACTAAGTGTAGGGTTTTTTTCCTTTTAGTTTTCTTCGTTTCATGGTGCTTGAGAATTCCATTCAGGTAAGTGTTCTGTTCTTCATAGTACAGCTTGTCAAAGTTTAATCGAATTTAATTCAGATGAGACAATGAAAAACTTTGTATGCATTTTTTTGCAACAGTCACTAGATGTAAGATCTTCCAGTTCTAGGCGTGATGAGTTCTTTCTTAAACCAGGATTTTTGACAGGCTTAACTTGCCAGTTACTCTCATTCCTGATTCTCTTCCTTCCAACTTTGGTTGAAAGTTGCTCCCCAGCAACTTCCTCAGTCCTTCCAACTTTAGGACTTGGATACACATCGTTCCCAGACGGCTCAGAGGAACACCCTTCTGCCATTTTTCTTGATAGCCAGGTTCAAAGTGCAATAAAATTAATTAGCACAGGTTGGATTTTGGGACTAGATATTGCGTATGCAGATAGTCTAACATTCATACATCAGTTTGCATGCAAAAACCCAATTTTCACTCAAAAGCGTTTAAATGACCGGAGCCCTTCAGTAGTTCACTAAGATCCTTTATGTCAAACTTGCTTGACTCCTTTGGCTTCTTGCAGTCTCTCAGGTGTTGCACCAGCTAGGATGATATCATCCACATAAACTCCAATCATGAAGGAGTCAGTTGTGGACACATAGATACATAGATCACTCTCAGGTTGTACAAAGTTCAAATTTCATCTATA
Source organism: Tethya wilhelma (assembly GCA_964030475.1). Taxonomy (NCBI): domain Eukaryota; kingdom Metazoa; phylum Porifera; class Demospongiae; order Tethyida; family Tethyidae; genus Tethya; species Tethya wilhelma. The sequence goes on from CAXIPT010000002.1 coordinate 1,658,034, forward strand.
GAGTCAAGTGACAGCAATGAAATGCTCAAGGATGCCTCAAATTTTAACAATAAAAATACGCTGGTTATTAAGTTTGGTCTTCCAGTCACCACATGAAGGGGTAAACCTTTAACTTTCTTGGACATAAATTGTGAAAATGAAAATGAAATAACACTTGTCACAAGTGGCTACAGACAAAAATACATACTTTTGTGAAAGCAGAGCAGAATATTTATTTGAAGAGGCATTTTTTCCCCCATATCTAGTATATCTTAACCATAAAATATTAGATCTGCCCGGAAACTGGGGTACCCATCATTAATTAGAGAGAAATAATCAATATGCATATATAATTAGGTGTGCAATATTTAGAAATAGGCCTATTTCTCTCTGTTTCTACCTAATAAAGTTTGTAAGACCAAGTTTCCAAGCAGATTCAAAATCTTGAAGATAAATACAATATTCTGACAAAATATGACATTGTGAAAATAAATATCCAGCTCTGCATCTTTGCACTAAGGTCTTACAAAGAGGACATCATCCTGTCCCACCCCTGCGGGTCACATGACATTCACACTTGAAAATATTTTCTATCATTGGTCAAACAATCAATGGATGTAAGGTTTTAATAAATTCCTGAAGCAAATTACAAACTGTACATTATTAGGCTATTTTAAAAATTGAGGGAGCCTTAACTACACTGAGTGCTTGCTTCAATCCATATAAACTCTTCATGAGTTTGCAAACCAATTTTTCTTCTCCTTCCTTCACAAACCCCCGCACATACACTTCTTCCTGCAATGTACCGTTTAAGAAAGCAATAGTAACATCCATGTGACGATGCTATCACGGTACGAAGAGATAATGTCTTGCGACGGGGCAGAAGATTTCGTCTTAGTCCATATACCGAAACATTGTGAGTAACCTTGAGCAACCAATCTTGCCTTGTAGCGTTCAATCGTGCCTTCAGAGTTAGTTTTGATCTTATACACACATCTGTTCCCTACAGCCTTGCGGTCAGGTGGTAGCTCTACAAGGTCCCACCCATCATTTATATCAAGAGATTCCATCTCTCTTTCTATGACTTTGATCCATTTAGCCTTTTGGGTGCTTCTCACAGCTTCTGTAAAAGTCTTGGGTTCATCTGAGTTGGAGAGATTTAGTTCTTCACTTCCAAAATACTGCGGAGGATTTCTAACTTAAGTTCTTCTTGATTGTTGTACAACCTCTTCTTCAGTTTCTTCAATTTGCTCATTTTGCATACCTGGAGTCTCAGTCTAATCATTTGAGTTATCATTAAGGTAGTCATGACCACAACACAGATCCAGACACAACCGATAGATTTTTTTTTAATGCATATGAAATTGAATAAGAAGTCTGGGTTAAAGTACAATATTTCAGGCATCTTCTGTTTCTGGCTCTTTCTGTGGTACCACATGTGCACCTCATTATATAGTTTTCACTACTTTGAAGTCCTCACTCTCATAGGCTATTAGTAGATGTGCTGTCTCTTTTAACTAGTTGCTCAACAATTAAGTGTACACAATTATAGTTAATGGCACTTTCCAAGTGACCCAGGAGGTATGCCATAGCACTCGCTTTTTTTAACGTGGTATCCCCCATGAGGCCTAGTCCACGAAAAACTTAGCCAGCCAGAAAAAAAAAGTTAGCCAATAAAGGGAAAAACACAAAAAGGCAAGCAAAAAATGGGAGGGGACTAGTGAAAAATATAGCCAATGTCAAAAAATCAATAGCAAGCCAGTTGAATCCGTTAGCAATATCTGCGCCACACACCATATGTGGTTGCCCGCTGTGTGTTAGTAGTACATAATTATGCAACTTAATTTGAAGTACATTACCTAGCATACCTTGTGGTTGTTATTAAAGAGACTACCGGGAGTGTGTGTGTGTGCATATCTACCACGTGCTGCTGCCTGCGACCTCCTACTGTGCTGCTTGCGATCCACTCGTGCACACATGCATTACATTACGAAATTAAGTTGCATGTTACTAACACACCTATATGCATACAAGCTTATGTATACAATACTACGTAACTATATTATAATAATGTTAGGACGTCGAAATTGTGCTTTTGAGCGCAGCACTTAACTTACTAACATGCACATGCATCAACTCATACCACTTGTTACGGCTCTCCTTTCCTATTAAGTGTGAGTCTTGGTAGATATAATTTATTATGGTTGACTGGTCCAGGCAATCAATGCTTTGTTCAATCTATGAGTTGATTTCCTGCTTCTGTGTGTATAAGCATGTGTAATGTGTAATTTAATCAGTTTTGTAAACTGCATTAGAGCAAGCAAATTGTCAGCTAACACACCTTTGATCCAAGTCTCTCAGTGCAGTGTCAACATTATCATTTGTCAGAAAGATCTGACAATGTTCCAGATCAATCCAGGGCCTCCAGATCCTTTGACTCACTCACACGCATTCACACTTTACTATCATCAGCTCATCTCTCTCTCTCTCTCTCTCTCTCTCTCTCTCTCTCTCTCTCTCTCTCTCTCTCTCTCTCTCTCTTATGCACACACATAATACTCTCTCACACACTTAAACAGGCTCAACCCTCTGACTCACGTATATATGCACACCAGGCTCAAATCTCTCACTTATATATTATGCTCTGATTATAATTAATGATATGCACTCTCCTAGGCACGCCAGGCTCAAATCTTTTACTTGTAATGCTCACTCTCATATACACACCAGGCTCACTTATCCACACTCTCTCACTCACAAATGCACGCCAGGCTGAACCCTGTTATTTATGTATATGCACACCAGACTCAATGCACACTATGCTCACCTCTCATACTCATATTCTCACTCTGATATATTCATACCAGGTTCAACTCTCTCACTTACATATGCTCAACTCTCTCACCCTGTATGCACACACTCTCCTAGGCACGCCAGGCTCAAATCTTTTACTTGTAATGCTCACTCTCATATACACACCAGGCTCACTTATCCACACTCTCTCACTCACAAATGCACGCCAGGCTGAACCCTGTTATTTATGTATATATGCACACCAGACTCAATGCACACTATGCTCAACTCTCATACTCATATTCTCACTCTGATATATTCATACCAGGTTCAACTCTCTCACTTACATATGCTCAACTCTCTCACCCTGTATGCACACACTCTCTCACTCTCGTATGCACACCAGGCTTAATTCTCTAATTCATTACACTCACTCTTGTATGCACATCTGGCTCAACTCTTTCACTCCTGTGTGCATATCAGGCTCAATTAATCTCTAAATGTATGCAAGTCAAGCTCAACTCCCTCACTCATGTAATACTATATTATTCTGCTCAATTCATTCACTCGTGTATAGGCTCAACTCTCTGATTTACATATACACACCACGCTCAACTCTCTCACTCTTGTATGCACGCCAGGCTCAACTCTCTGATTCACGCATGCACACCAGGCTCAACTATACTATCTGACACACATCCACACACAAACACTTAACAAAAACAAATAAAAAAGTATTATAATTATTATTATAAAACAATTCAGCTTTATGAGAATCAATTAACGACCATGTGGTGGGCATGACCTAGTCATACACAGTTCATTAATGCTATTGGAGTAAACACACAACAGTAACTGTTACTATAAGCTATGGAAAATACTGGTTGCACAAAGACCTTGATCAAATCACAATCATAATATTATTGAACAACAGGCAACTATTATGTTAGAAAGAAGCCTGATGAAAGCTATATGGTGGTTGCATGATTCTAACATATGAAGTATGGTCATAACTTGTCCACATCAATAGGGCATGTGCATGACAAGTGAGGTATTCAATGACACTTTTAAATTTCATACATCAATGCACACAATATCTCCAACATATAAAATCAGACTTAACAATACAAACAACAGTAAACAATACACAAAGACTACAGGATCTAAGAAATACTCTCATTTCACAATGAAACTATTTGATACATTTTGAATGCATCACAAAAAACTTCTGTTCACATTACTATACTAAATTTACCCTCACAAGTACACACATTCCAATAAATCTTGTCCGTAAAACACTTATACAATTGCACAACTTAACTTTCTAACTATCATCTTTAGACAGCATATAAAGGTTGTCATGGCACAAGAATAATATTAAATGTTAACCCAAAGTTCTCCACTACTATACTTTTAGAGAGAAATCAAAATTAATATTGCAATCCATAGTATCTTCTAATAAATGTAGCCATGATTGCATTAACAAAAAATTAAAATCAGCGATAATAATATTAAAGGGAAATTAGGTCATGACATGATGTTACACCCAAACACAAATTAGTTTACAGTAAATAATTGTACTGCATGGACCACTTCACAATATAGATGTCAGGTGAATGGGCCACTGCAAGGAACATTAAACACATTGGGATTCTAAACAACAAGTTAATACATACGTACTATAACAGCACCATGATCATATCAATAACAGAACCACCTCACACATGCACTTGGGATTACAACTTCAGATTCTGGGAAGCACCAACATTTAAGTAAATTTCAAATTTCAAATACACAGTAACAGTTATTGATATACCACTAATACAGCATCAATTTTCAAATCAGTAATAATTAAATAATGATGAGCAACAAGTAGTTCCACAGTTTACTTTTTAAGTTCAACAATCAAATTTGGGTCAGTATGTGTTGGAGGATAGAGGTTAATTCATGGACCACCACACATTTTATAATGCTATTATTTGACTCACAGTTTCCTTGTCACAATTATTGTGAGTGCCATTTATACATTGTTCAAGTCATGCAGCTGACACTTTCCAACTTTTTCCAACAAACACTATGACACAAACACACTAATTACGTTTCTAATCATAGATAACTATTAAGGATTCTTTAGACAGAGTAAATCTTGTTTTATGACACAAGAACTCTAAGTGCACAGCTTTATATCCAGTTCAACAAGAGTAATGGACACTTTGTAACCTAAACTTTAAAGTATCTTCTAACAACCATGATTCCACAAACACAAAACTAAAATTAGTGATAACAATATTTATGGTAATGTAATGATGATCATGTTATACCCAAATTCACTAATATAGGAAACCAATTTTATAAATTAATCACAATGAATTTTAGACTATGTTGATGTAAGCGCATGTTTGTCTATAGTCTTGTCTTGTCTGGTGCATGGGTCACAGGGATGATAAACACATTCTAAACACTTAAGAAGTTAATACATTCATACAGCATCGTGATCACAATAATAATGGCATCACGTCACACACATAATTATAATACGAAATTGGGATGACAATTTGGGACACTTTGAATTAATTTATGTTTCAATCAACATAATTATGTATGCATGACAACAGCAATAACTACTATATAAATCAATGAAAATTAATAGTATATGCAGCAAGTTGTGCCACATTAATGGAAGACTGTAACTGTCAGTTTTAGAACAACTACACAATCTTTTACAAAGCCAGGTTCAAAGGCCACCAAATTTTTTTTAAATGCGAACTCCACAATTTCATAATGGGCCACCACAGCTGCTTAAAGGAATAATAACCACATGGCGACATTGGCGAGTATACAAAAAAAGGTTTTATAATAATAATATTATATATTTCATATGTACAGCATCGTGATCACAACATAATGGATCCCACTCATAATGCACTAAATTGGGATGACAATTTGGGATTCCGGGATCGAAGCAACAAAATTTGATTGAATTGCACAATTCTTTCTATCCTTAATACAATGTCACAATTATAACTTAAGTTGACAGACACCTGGTCAACTTCAAGTATTGCTACTTGATCAACATTATGTACGGGACAACATCATCAATTTTTCTATCAGTAATAATTCTTTATAAAAAATTATGTGCAACAAGTTGCTACTTCACAGTGACACTGGAACACCACAACAATCATTGACAGTCACATGTAATAGCCAAGTGCAACAATCAATTTTGGAAAAACTACATGTTGGAGGAAACAGGTTTGTGGTGATGCATTGAATAAGTTGGACTCTACAATTGTAACTGTTAAACAAGTAAGTTAGAGTGCATACAAAGTTTCATAAGTTGGTGGTACCAGAATAATGAAGGATGTAATCTAATTACAACATGGTAAATGTAGAGTACTATTCTGGAGCAGTCTAGCAAAACCCAGTTGACCCAAACTATATTCTGACTATGCATCATTGCACACTACAGACACTCATACCTCAAACTGTTAATATTCGGACGATGAGTTGAATTGTTATCCATTTTTGTATCTAACTGCCTCATAACTTAATGAGGTAATTGCCACATGATACTGAGTTCGAATACTGTATAGACTCGATGTGAAGTAGTACCATTGTACTATATACCGATTTGTACTTTTACGTTGAATAGTCCATTCTTGGTGATTAAAATTATACTTGATGATACTGTACTGCAGCTATGTTGGAACAGGAGGTTGTCCCGTTGGACAGTGTGCCTTGTATAGAGACTCAGGCTTTTTGTGAGAAACCTGCACATTAATTTTATGAGGGAAGAAAGTTTATAGCTAAGTGATTCAATAAGGATAAAACATGCATTGTATCATGAATACTGCTTTAGTTTGTTTTTTAACCAGCTTGCTAGCTATAAAATGATAGCAAAAGCACAACTACATGAGTAAGGATGATACAAACCTAAATGACCATGCAACTGAGTGATACACACAGGCCGCTATAGCAATAATACTTACCTGAAATGACTGATGTAGCCGGATAATTCTATGCCTGTAGTCTTCTCTAATTATATTGCTCAGTGTTCCCTGCCAGAGTGAGTAGCTGAGTCCTCAATGTCATTCTTCCAATTTCCAGCTGGGCAATAGTCTGACAAGGGTCGACAGGTTAACTTAGCATGAATGGCATCGGTACGTATCACTGAGCTTGGGTAAGGCTAGCTGAGGTATGAAAGTATAGTAAAATTCATTTCTCTTTGTAGTTCAGTCATCTAGACTCTGTCTTTAAGGTTGAACTGTTGTATGTTGTCTGTTCACATGTGACAGTCTGAGCTTCTTCGATCAGTAGTTCCCGCGCATCCAGTGCCCCCAGGCAACTTTGTGGCGATTTTGCGCATGCGTACACCGCAGTTTGCCGCTCATCCTAGTTGTGATTTTATTATGATAAGAAAATCACTAACTGCCCTACAAACTATAATAGTAAGTCATCTATCTCACCTTCAAAGCTAACCTCTGAAGGTTTATCAAGTCTTTGTTGCCATAACATATAGATTCAACCAAATTGTCCGCATGTCATTATAAATCATTAAGATTTTCGTGGTCTGCAGACTGCAGCTGCAGTATATTATTGTTGGGATAAAGTTGACTCTCAGCATTAATAAATGATCAATAATAATTTGTAATAACAGATAATTACTTACTACGAAAGAATAGATCAGTATGTAAATTTACATCATAATTATATATATATATATATAGACATAGTTGATAATGTTATTTATAATTGCATGATCAATTTATAGAATAGATCAGTATTAATGATTTATTAAAATAATATAATATATTGTACACAATATAGACATAGTTGTGCGGCAAAAAAACTGGCTCTAATTCAACTTGAAAGGTAGTCAATAGAATAAATTTATAAAACAATCATAGACAAAAGTCTAAATATGAGTGCCGTGAACTGAGAGCTTCTACTGAGCAACTCCCCACATGCTAGTCAAGGACTTGATGATAGAAAGGTGTTTACTGTTAATTTTTTACAAGTTATCTATGTATATACATTAACTTTGTTATCTTTAAGATAATAATTAACAGATTGTTCATCGTCTTATTTCATGCAAAGACTTCATAATATTATGGTGTGAAAGGGTTTTCATCCCTCCGCTATATTTCTGTGTTTGACATTGTCAAATCAGTCCCAGTGGACTAGCTATTATGCACTGTGCAGAGGCTAGCATGTCTTTGGATGATACAGCAAACAGCGAGAAGCTTTGGTAAATATAACACACTGTATACATTTGTATCGGATTCATTATATTATGTGCATAATAATTATAATTAATACATTTTGTGAATTAGGTACATACAGTGGACACACTATTAATATAGATGGACATTTACTGAGCATCCATGCAGCCACCAAATGGAATGGAACATCTTCCTTGAGGCTTAAGCGAGAGGAAATTCTGGAAAGGCATATAAACCACATACAAGATATAAACTGCTGGATCGTACTTGAACGTGTTTGATTTTACAAGTTGTTTTTTATAGCTCTTGTCAGCCTACGTACAGTTTAGGGTAGGTCTCACACATTAGGTGCATGTATACAATATTTATTATTATAATATTATGAGCTAATCTTTGACAAAATTGAAACCTAATCAGGAAAGTAATATCCAAAAAAGTTATGTTCAACTACAAGGTATGCTTGTTTAATTACGTGATTGGGTAATTTGAGGGTATAACTTCCTCAGAGGTTATTGTGATAGTGAGAATTAATGGAACACTTATTATAGTAATTTATTATAGAGACATAGAAAACATTCAGAGTATTAAGTCATCCTCTTTTACGTGCTCTGGCTTAAGGCAAAAGTCAAGATTCTGGAATCCACTGTATGCGTGAATGTATTATGTTGTCATTGGGAGTGTGTAAGTGTGTTACTTCCTTTTTGTCAGTTACACATTGCAGCTTTAGTATAATGAAATTTACTGCCAAGTTATGCATTCAAGTGAATGAATGTAGGACAAAAGCATTTAACAGTTTGACCATAATAAGTTGACAACCCCTTCGCTTGATTTTTTAAAATTTGGTATTAGATGCAAGGTTCTATCTAATGCATATTGTGAATTCGTCTGGTGTAATAATTATGCCATGTTGTAGTGAGTTACGTACCCTGGCTTAGGAAAAAACAAGTTTTGTATGCATTGTGTTTGGGTGAATGTGAGCAACGGGTATGAATGATATACTGTAAGCATATGCTAATCCAATGGATGCATAATAATTATTACGTTTTGCTGGTCGACTTCGACATCAGGTTGTTGTTTGCTTATAATTCCTTTAGTTACTTTTTTATGCTGGGTGACTTCATCATTGGGAGTGTGTATGTGTGTTACTTCCTTTTTGTCAGTTTCACTAGCTTTACAAGTTGTGCATTCATGCATTCACCGTGAGTGAGTGAATCTAGGAAGAAAGCATGCATTGACACTTTGACTATATACCATATGCATACCCAAGTTGTAACCATGCAACTATTATTATACTTACTAATTGCAAAATAGAAGACAAAATATGAAAGCTTCTTTTCCTGAATGATGCATTGGGGATTATGTTTCCCCTTGGCAATAATCATGCATGCAGCTATAGTATATAAAGCTTCATCCTTGAACAGTTACTCACTCAAAGTCTCATCTATTATTATACAGATAAAGAGAGGAGCTTCATCAAGACTTTTGAATCAAGAGAAAAGCTATAACATGAAGATCGCCATTGCAGTTGTAGTTGTTGTTCTACTGTATGGAGCTTCTGCTGTTCCATATGAAGGAACATACCCTAGCTATGTTAGTAATGGGGCCCAGCGTGGAACCATCAAACATGATAAAATCACTAGAGAACAGCAAATGAAACTCAGAACATTTGGAGGCAAACTAGCAAATGCTCTAAGGAAACTGGAAGCAGTCAAAAACGACATGAATCATGCAAATACTCAGGAAGAAGTGGTTGACACAAAACATTGTCGTAAGTCTTGCCAGTTACAATGATATGTAAAGTTGTATACACATATATACAATGCATGTGAATATAAACCATTACATGTACAATAATTATCATAATACTTTTACAGTAGTTGTATCATGGGAAGCCATACTTTAAAAAGTTTTCTGTGGTTTATTCACATGAAAAACACAGCGCACGTGGTAACATGTATATTTTTCACCAGAGCTAGGAAATATTATATCCTTAGACCAAATTCTTTTGGGGAGAAGATTTTATCAGGGATATGACACCAGGCCTATTATATAAAAAATTGCCCAAGAAATAGGAAATCAATTTGGCCTGGCCTATAAAGTGTCGACTTTTTGGCGAATGTAAAAGCCTCAACAACACTCAAAAGTAGAAAAAAAGCAGTGAAAACTGTGAGCGCTATAAACATGCCTACTGACGGGCATCATCTTGAAATACCCTCAGTCTAATATTGAAAAAAAATTTCTTTCAAGTTTACTACAAAAATATTTACTTGATGACAAAAATCAAGGGTGTACATGTAACTGTGATACAGTGAGTATACATAGTACATCATATACCATTCGATCTACGGCAGACAGTTGAAGTATATAAAGTTTTTTTACTTCAAACACAGCTTGTGAGGATATCACTTTGAACTTGAACCACAGGACAAACTGCTGTGTACACAGGTAAAATTGTTGTAGCTACTGAGTAAGCCACTCTGACAAAATGAATTGTTAGCTATTTATAGTTTTCTCACCTTAAACACTGAACATTGGGTATTATAGCAGGTGCATGTTCTTCCTTTTATATATAATTAATTTATAGTAGCCCTAATCATACCAACTACTATAGCATTTTCACCTTAAGTTTATGATGTAGGCATTGTTATTCAACAACAACCCTTGCTGTTACAGCCATCACTCCATGTAACAATTGAAATTCCATATGTTTTCTGATTCTTCGATGTGCATGTATATCTGACATCTTTCCAATTGGATATACCTAAGGGAACACAAGTGTTCACATTGTGATCAATTATATATATATATATATATAGGAAAAATGAGGAAAGATGACCGATATAGTGAGTTCACGCCATGCACACAACACAGAAATATAAACTTTTCATCTGGTGCATATCTATGGTACACCACAGTACAAACCCATACAAGCCAGTTGTACTATGGGGGTCTCTCTCATGGAGTGTATCATTTTCATGCATTATTGTATCAAAGAATGTTTGCCGTGCCATTGGTGAATAGCAAAATTAAAAATTATTATTTTTCTTCCTCCCTGGTTTATTTATCAATGATCCACGCCACTAGAACAACTTAATTTAGCCAAGAATTGATACTTACTTAGCAGTTAGCTAAGTAAAAGGAATTAATTAGATTCAGTGCTGGCACACTATGGTACAGTAGTATGCTTGGAAAAGCAGGTTATGTAGTGTTAAGAAATGGTTATGATTAGTAGCTATATACCATCTGAAGCAGATTATTAATACAAAATTATTTTTGTAATCTGATGAGTTTAATGCTAAAATTTATTGCTCATCTTAATTATGGTTTATTTAGTAATTACACAGCAGCTGGTTTACATTAAACTGAAATTTCTTTTTTGAAAGGCATACTTATAATGTGCACATTAATTTGCTGATTCAGCAGAAATAAATTAATTACATATGTGTACCAGTACATGTCTTCTTTATTCTTATACATTTTTTTTATTATTGTGGTGTGGTTAGAGCTATTATAACATTTTAGTAGAATGTTCTAAATACTCATTTTTCTTGATTGACTTGATTTGGTTTCTTTACGTGTAAGTGTTTGTTACATAATGACAGTAACATAATATCCATGTCTTTATTATTTGGGCATTGCAACAATCTATAAAAGCAAATCACTCAGTCAAAATTTTCAGCATAACAGCAAATGTGAACACTGAGAGTTTCTTAATGGCAAATGGTGCATTTGGAGACACACATGCTGCAACTGTTGCAGTTCAGCAAATTGCTGAAGAGGTATTGCCTATAGACTGCAAAATGATTTTGTTCTTGCTAACAACCAAGCATTGCTAATAAATTTGAAATTAATTTTATGTAGGCATATGTTTGTTAATAACATACATGATGACAACTTTTTTGAACATTATGCAAAAAAATGTTAGTTATCAATATTATATGCTTATATATTCCTTACAGGTTCGTCGTGACTTGGAACTGAAAGTTAAACAACGATTCCAAGTGTATGATGCACTTTTGTACAGGTCACAGGTTGTTGCTGGAGCAAACTACATCATAAAGGTGAACAAATTGGGTAGTTTCAACATAATGTTATAAATGCAAACAACTTTGGATATTGATGTATAGTATACTATGTTCATATGCAGGTTCACATTGAGTATGAAAAGCATGGTTATGTGCATGTCAAAGTATTTCATCCTCTACCAACTGAGCCACTGCAACCTAGTAAGCTCCTTGGATATGAAACCAACAAGACACTGGACTCTCCACTCGAAGTCTTTTAGAGTTCTTGCAATTAATTTAGTTACTGAACCATAGATATAATAATATTATATTGATAATATAGTATAATATATATTATAGTTATACTTAGATTATATTCTGTACGTGTCATGTCCTGCTGCTAGAAATCTTGAGATTGTTTTGCTTAGTTACACTGTACTGAACCATAGATGTTAACTGTATTGATAACATAGTAGGTGTACTCAAATCTATTCTGTACATTTCTCATTAGCTAATACTCAATAGAATTAAAATTGATTTTAATCTATTGTCAGTGGACCTAACTACGTATTAGGGGGACTAGCTTGCTAGGTGAAATGAAGGGCTCAGAACCATAGTGGGCTAACCCCGAATGAAATATGGGAAATCATCCAAAAAGCCCAAAAAATTAATAAAAATGATGCACCCCCCTCTACCAAATTGACCAAAATTCCAAATTACTAAATGATCTCCAGCTCTTGAAATGGATTTTAAGAGTATTCCCCTTTAAGGGGGGTGAATTCAGGGATTCGTGGGTTAGACCACTCTGGTTCTGAGCCCTTCAAATAGAGATATGTTTCCATGCAGACCTAGAAGCCATGCATGTATTTCGTATAGATAGGCTAAAATTAAAGTTGATCGATTGTTTTTAAATAATTTATCTCCATGCTGTTCATGCTCAACGTGCACCTGCATAAGATCATTTAAGCTACTCATTAGATGATTGCCAAATATAATGCTATAGTAGTTATGATCATACCACAATAATGATACAATCGTTTGTATGAGAACAAAAAACAAGCCAGATACATCAATGTAAAATTTTTCGTTGAATGAGCAAATTACATTATAAGTAGCTAGATATAACAAATAAGCAATTTTCACTTTAACTTAAATTAGAATGCCACACTAGCTGCTGTGTAATTACTAAATTAACTGTAATTATTATTACGATGTGCATTACTATGATTATTTTTAGCATTTAGCCAATCAGTTATTACTAAGTGCATTGACTATGTCATAATTAATTAAAATATCATTTTTTAGCCCAATAAGTTAAAGAGAAACATATTTCTTCATTATTTAACCACCATGACAACAAAATTCATGTCCATGACGCTAATTATCAATCTGTCCATATCAGAGTATCATCAAATATGTCTGTGATATCTTTGGATTTATTCTGAGGAACAAGTCCATACCAATAATTTGGTAGGTTGTGCGTACTTTGAGGTACACGAGTGGTTAGCTCTGTATTAAAATAATCTTGTTCAAGCTTTGTGGTGTAGTCGTACAGATCATTTGGTGAAATATAGACATAAATCACTTGATTCTCCTGTTGTACATTAAAGAGTGACATATAGTGTTGGGCGAGTGTATGTTCCTGGTTTGTTTCGATAGCCGGTGCCCTTTTCGTGATATCAAGTGCCCTAGACTTATGGTTCTTATACTCACTGCTTGAAACTTGTATGAGCAGAAGATAAGGAGTGGGATCTTCTGCTAATGCGTTAGTGGCACAGCATACAGCATCAATTGCTGGATGAAACCGACGTAGATGATAAACTTGTTTAAACGCGTGTAATTTCAATGAAGAAGGCTCTTGATACAAAGCACTCTGTACTTCAAATTTGAAAAAAGTAATTTCCTTTGTTGATGGACACACAGCAACAACGGGTATCGTCCTTAATTTTCTGAGCAGCTTCACCTCAAAAAGTGCACCTCTAATTGTGGGTTCAATAAGTAGTCTCGCAATACACTCTTGATATTCAGAGCTTAATCGGGCATGTACTGATTTCAGGAAAAGAGGATAAAAATCAGGGAAGTGTGCTTTTATCCTATAATTGCCATCGTCAATTGCTTCAATAAGGGCAAGCTGTTCCATACAAACATACGTTGATAAATAATTTTGGTATTCGTAGGGTGTTAGCACATCACCTTGCTGTGCACGAGCCAAAAAAGAACAGTTATCTCTTATGTATGAAAGTGTTGCATTATCTCTAAGCAAAGCCTCTATGCAAGTATTTGCAATCAGGACCATAAGAGCATTGACAAATTTGTCTCCCACAAGTACATCTTCACATCCTACATAGCAGGATAGGAGTAGTGGGTTTCGTAAATGACGTCTACTGGGATAAATCTTGAATTGCTCACAAAATAGCTCAGCTTCGCTGTCATTGAAATCTTGCATTTTAATTCGAGTTGCATTTCGAATACTCAAACTAAAACTCCGTGATGCATCTTTAGAATCTGCGTCAGTGCAACTTGACATCATCCAATAGCCACCACTCGACAGGGATACAATGATTCTCCAATCTCCAATTTTGGCAGTGTCAATCATGCCTGCAAAATTTGATAACTTTGTGGGTTGATGTTCACAAGAGCCCACATCTATGAAAACTGTTTTCTCCTTCTTTTTGAATTTAAGGAGAATATTATTTATTGCTTCAACGCAATTGTTTCGATCCAATGAAATGCCTTCAGTGCCTATGTGAACAAAAAAATACATGTAAGATGTATATGAAGCTTAAGGTTTCATAAATCTTACCTTCAATAAACCAATCCAAATAGTTATATAGAGTACTGTGATTATTATCCTTTAGGGAGCCGGAAGAAATTGCTAGAAAGGGGTAGTTGTTGTCCATGCAATGCTTATGGTAAAAGAGGCACGAGGTGCTTTTACCAGTCCCCTTTGGACCATCCAGTACAACTAACTTAGCAGAAACATTGGCTTCACACTCTTTTATGCTTTTCGTAAAAATGAAGGAATAGTTGCTGCCTGGAATGTTTGCAAATGAGCCTAACTTCAAGCTCAATGCCCTATTGTAGTATGCCAACACTGGAGTTTCACGTATTTCCAATTTCTGTGGATGGGGAAAATAAGAGTAAAGGTAAAAATTATGGGGTAATTTGGGCATTTCTTTATTCAGTCTCTCAGATATCTGCTTGCTTTGCTCCAAAACAAAACATATGTTGCCTGATCACAAACTAAAAAGCCTCCCGATCCCATGAGTAACAATTGTGGCTGTATTTTGTGACCTGACCTAGGACTAAGATATTTCACACTTTTCGGGAATGTCACCATTTTGTGAATAGACATGCCTAGCTGCCTAAATCACCCACCCACGGCTGTCTGAATCACCCCGCTTTACCTTAGCATTTTTGCAAAGTTCTAACCAAAGCAAATTATTAGAAAAGTAGCTAGATAGCTAGCTAGACTTACTTCAAACCTTGGATCAGGCATTTCTCAGGAGTATTGAGTGAGTTCTGTATCGAAGTTAAAATATTGAATTTACGGAAGTTTACCGTAGTTAACAATAATTATTCATAATTATTAATGCGATCGCGCGCGCTGGAGATAGCACTGTGTTATGTGTTCTGCAGTTTTTTGGCCTTTTCTCCAATCTTACTTTTTTACGTCTTATCAGCTTATATTTTATCTGTTTCAAGCAAAATTCATTGAGCTAGCATGAATTGCGCTTGTCTTGAGCGATGACGTCATTATTTTCTGAGCTATAATATAAGGGGGTGCTCGAGCGGCACACTGAGCACCATGCTCAGACCGTAGATATCTAGTAACATTTCTCTTCGCATCTCTGTTTTCTAGACTTTGTTTCTAAAGCTGAACTATCTACATCTAGCTGAGCTTTTTCAATCAGTAGTTCCCGCGCACGTTCCCTGTCAATTTTATGGCGATTTTGCGCATGCGTGCTCCGCGATTTGCCGCTCATCCTAGTTGTGTTTTAATTATACGAAAATCACTATGGCAACAATGTAATTTTGTAAACTGATAGCCAGCAATGGCTCTTCACTCAAGAGCGTTTCTTTTGCTGAGAAGAGACTTGGTTAACCTTCAGAGGTTT
Source organism: Tethya wilhelma (assembly GCA_964030475.1). Lineage (NCBI taxonomy): Eukaryota > Metazoa > Porifera > Demospongiae > Tethyida > Tethyidae > Tethya > Tethya wilhelma. The sequence continues at coordinate 1,674,150 of CAXIPT010000002.1, forward strand.
CCTTTGCAGGTGAGATAGATGACTTACTATCATAGTTGTACGTCAACCAAATTGTCACGCCACTGGAATCATTTTGGTTGTCTGTCAGACAGGGTATCAGTGCTCAGCCTATCGATAGCAGCGATTTGTTTCAATGGATTGCTAAGATTGAAGGACTAACTGGAACAATATGGGAGGGTAAGCTGCAACTTACTAGTGTAGCTATGTTGCAACCTAAATGACATCTCAGTGTGCGTATCATTTGCATCCATTTTATGTCTGTTTTAGGTGGTGTGTTTCAAGTGTCTCTCTCGTTCAGTGATCTCTTCAACAGTCAGCCTCCAGAGATACACTTCATGACAGTACCATTCCACCCTAACAGTGAGTATAGAGTATTTTCTTGTGACATCAGTGGATATGCCAATTAGTAGACCCTTTCTTGCTTCTTTCTTTCCCTGCCTACTCTGCAACCCCCTAAAACCCAGCAAGAAAGGGTCTGGGCACCAGACTAGCTAATTAGCACCTTATGATAGGAGAAAATATATGGAAGAATTCTGTCCTGTTGCCTTGTGTTTACAATGATCAGCAATTGGTTTATACGCTCTGCATGCCTTACAAAAGGCAGTCGTGTCAGAAATTTCCCTGAAATCAAGCTCTTAGTGCTACAGTATGCAAAATATCGAGACTTGAAGGCTTTCTCGACTCCCATACATTCAGTACTTCTAGCTGCACACCAAAAGGCAGCTGCTGTGTTTATGAATCATTCCCAGAAAATAGACGTTATCATTGTCATCTCTAATATTATGTGTCCTGTGTNGACATTGGAAAATGGCCAAAATTGTCTATCATTTGCATGTTTTTCTTGAATATTCTTTTCTATGATTGATATTTCAAATTTTCCAACTCATTCTAAGGTTGTTCAGTCCTCCTATCTGATGATGTTTAATATGTTTGGTATTTGTCTTATTTTCCCGCGGCAAATTTCACTTGAAAGAGACAACTCTACCCATTCAATGTATTGCAACTGAGCTGGCAGATCCAACAACCTTTTACCTTTTTCTAGATTTTCTCCAATTATAAGAATTTAATGAAAAATTCCAACACGTNGCGTGTAAGTCACTCTTCTTTCTCTATGTCCACCCAGACTATGTTGAGTAACCCTGAACTTGATAGCCGGTGTGTTTGTAATCCCGAAGCAGCCAGAATGTTCCAAGATGCCCCTCACACTTACAAACAAATGGCTCTGGACTGTGTCACTGCAAGCCTAAGGATTGATGGTTAGCAAAAATTCTGTGCTGACATAGTATATGTAATTTTATATCTTTCACAAAAGTTTGGTTGTAAGCAAGTACACTGTAGTTAGACTGCAACATCCCACTCATATGTAAAAGTTGTAATAAATATGGATGTATAAATATATATTATGTACATGTATCATTTTTGCTGAAAAGATGGCAATCCTAATCATTTTGAGCTTACATTGTAAATGACGTTACATCATCCGTTTTGCAATGATACAAATTCCTTTTTTAATGGACATGGCAAGCATCGACCATACACTGTTTCAACATGTTAATACATCATTGCTACACCTACTCTCTCTTTTCCCACCTCAATGATAGTCTATGAGAAGGTTCCAGTATAGTGTGGCATTATTTACTGTAACCATGTACACATATCTTATACACTGATGCTGCTGCATTGTCTCTTCCCTTCTAGCTGGACTCACTCCTCATGAACCAGAAGAGGAGGAAGAATATAAAGAAGAAGATAAAGACCACCTCTCTTTTCAGTCTCAGCACCAGACCCAGAGGAGGACAGGTAGACACACAAAGCCAGTGTCATTTGATGACTACCACACACTCTGGAAGGGAATAGCCACCTCTCAAACAGTTCAACTGAATGATGTACATTGTAAGTGATACATTTACACTTGCCAGCTAATTCATGAATGACCTCCATGCACAGTTGTGTTGTGAATGAATGGTTTGTCCATACGCATCCCATGTGTCTATGATAATTTCAAAGCCTACATGAATATAAACACTAGCTGGCTATAGATGTACTGAGCAGAAATGACTGCCGTGCACAGGCAACTACAAAAGACTGAGAATTATCTAAGACTGGCACAGCTAAAAGCTCACTCATGTCCAGAGACGCCAAGACATGTCTGTAATATCTCAACCGTTTTGGCAGTAGTAGACCAATCCCCAAATATCCCAGGATTCCCTGTAGCCTATGGTAATGTGCCTATAGTCCAGGGATTGCCTGATAAGGTCAAAGGGCAGAGTTTGGGTGTCAAAGTATTCCCATGCACCACAAATAGACCAATTTAAGGCTGTCCAATTGTCCTACACAGTCATGGGATCTTGCTTAGGACATACACTCACATAGACCCCTGTGTCCAAGTGTCACAGTATTCCAAGGTATTAAAGGCAGTCCTGGGATGTGTCTCAGGACATACACTCACATAGACCCCTGTGTCCAAGTGTCACAGTATTCCATGGTATTGGGGACAGTCCTGGGATGTGTCTCAGGACACACACTCACATAGACCCCTGCGTCCAAGTGTCGTAGTATTCCCAGGTATTGGGGACAGTCCTGGGATGTGTCTTAGGACTAACATATTTTGGCTGAGGATGGTAACTGCAGTCTGGTTGGTTGTCTTTACAGAAACAAACTCGGACTGGATCAGATGATAATACTTTGGTTGAGTTGAAATCCTCTACTCCAAGATTCGTGATGTTGTCAAAATAAGATATGCTGATCATTGAAAAACTAGCACCAAAAAAGTTCCCAGCAATAGGACTCACTTCACACCTGTCTATTAAGCCACCGTACAGTGTATCTCCAGCTATTGTAGCGAAATTGTTTGTGAAGTATATGTTGCAATAATTGATACGTAAAGGAGCAACTATAGCTTTAATAGCTTTCAAATCATAAACATTGTGTGGTAACTAAGATCCTTGGATGAAGCATTTATTGAAAGGACTTGCATTACATGTAGCAGTGGTTGTGTCGTCAGCAACATACACAGCTCCTCCATAGTTGGCAGTGTTGTTATCTAGTTGAAATGATATTCATTCCAATTTGTTCGAAATGCAAAGATGACTCAGATCATAAAGACATTCCATCTCACTTTTGTGCAAATAGATCTTAGCACTTCCCTCTAAACATATTCCACCACCTTTTTCTACATTAATGTTGGTTTTCGATCTGCTATTCAGTGTTATTGTAGAACTAATAGCATGAATGCCTCCACCTCTAGACTCTGCAGTATTTCTACTTATTGTGATATTTATTTTGGAAGTTGAGTTCACTCTGGTAGGCATAGATACCTCAACCAGACATCAATGCAGTGTTGTGAGATATTGTAATGTCTCCACGAATATAAAGTTTACTTTCTGTAACTGCGATGGCCCCACCTTGTACAGCTCTGTTGTACATGAGGTTGACTTTACCGTTGAAAACAATCTCACTTTGAAAAGCATTTATTGCTCCTCCTTCTTTAGAAATGTTTGAAGGCTGGTATGAATTATTCGGAATATTAGCGTACCCTGTAAATGTCAAATTGCTAGAGTGAACAAACAAAGAACCGTGATTGTTTGAAACTGTGATATTGTTAAAGTGTAATCTGCTTTGTGTTGCATATATTAATGCACCACTACTGCTAGTTGCAATATTGTCTTGGATAGTTAATGAATCTATGTTTTTGAATGCTACGTAAACAAACTAGAACACTGAGCCTTCATTTGTATTGTTGTTCCTGAAAGTACAACCTTGAACAGTAATTGGTGCAACAAAAGTGTTTGTAGCAAATATTGCTCCTCCATGCCCATTTTCTCCAGCTACAGTGTTGTAGTTCAGTGTATACTTGTAACAATAGTAAGATTTGGACTTAAATAAGCAAACAATGCTCCAGCAGCTGCATCCTCATCTCCAGTTACCATGTTGCTGTTGAGAGTACTGTTAAAGGTGCTATTGCACGGAAGTTGTACGCGTAGTAATTTACACCGCGTAGTGAAGCCATAATGTGCATAGAACAATATGCGTGTATTAAAATGTGCGAGCACGTGCAGTTTGAATTTGAACGCTTACAAGACATTATGAGCAGTAGAAGCACACCAAGAGAAGAAACGGGGAAGAAAGAAGCTAAATGAGTGTAAGTCTAAGTGTATAAGTATGTCAAATAGCTGCAGCTTGCCACGTGGACTCAACGCGAAAATAGGAGCGCAAATTGCATTCCAATGACGTATTTTTAACCAATGAAATTTCAGTATTGATTTTTGGGCCATTTTTTCAAAAAGTTGCCACTTCCGTGCAATAGCACCTTTAACTACAATAATGTTAGCACTTAAGTAGGCATGCACTGCTCCACCAATTCCATACTGATTTCCGATCACACTGTTGTTGTTGAGAGTACTGTTGACTATAGCGATGTTAGGACTTGAGGAACCATGCACTGCTCCACCATATGCAGCCTGACCTCCAGTCGTTCTGTTGCTAATGAGAGTACTGTTAATTATTGTGATGTTAGGACTTGAGGAAGCATACACTGCTCCACCATATGTGGCCTGATCTCCGATCACACTGTTTCTAATGAGTCTACTGTTTACTATAGTTGTGTTAGGACTTGATTTAACCATAGATAATAGAGTGGGAGTAGGGATTAGAAACGCGTGTATCATTCAATTATTACGTCAGACTGAATCCGCAACACGATGACGTCACGTCATTGCAAAGAAAACATATGGAAAGGATCGTTAGCACTGCTTCAAGCACTGAGCCAAAGCCGTGGTGAAACTTGTGAACGGTAACTATGCAAGCTCGACCAGTAACAGTTAGTAGTGTCAAGTTGACCTGGAAGCGATCTAAGTTATCAATAAAATTAAAACTTAAGTATTTACTACTATAAAATATGAAGAAAGTCTAATGAATGAATTGTGTAGTTTTTTCTTCATAATACAACCAAAGTAGTAGCAATAAACTACTTCACTGCATTTGTAACAATCCAACCAATGCAAATGGACAGGTAAATTTTGCAGTACATTACTGAATGCTTATCAATAGTTGGACATTGGGGAAAAAATTTTGTGTAGTTTTTGTAGTCAAAGAATACTTCTAAACTTAGTAAGTAGCTTGAGTTTAGCTATATTAAACTCCATATTGTGCAATAATACACAGATTGGGAGGGAGAAAACTCATGCTTGGACGGTGAGTTAAGAATTTTGACCTAGCTAGCTGAGATGTTAGTACAGTCAGACCATACAGCAGCTGCTGCACGAGGGCGCGCTAGCGCGCGGGCTTTCAGTGACGTCACGAAAGAGTCATGTGACTGTGGCACGGTTTCATTAACACACGAGCGCAGCGTTTCTAATCCCTACTCCCACTCTATTATCTATGATTTAACATACACTGCTCCTCCGTATGGTTTATCTCCAAAAAAAAACTGTGTTGTTTTGAAAGATACATTGTGAAATACTAATACCAAATGTACTATGGATCACTACCATTGCTCCACCAGCTAAACATGTATGTGTTGGGCTACATGAGATTTCCTTGCCTGTATTGGAAGAGAAATCACTTCTCATGATGTTAGCAATAGAGACCTCAGTTAGATATAGTCCAGTTCCATTGTGTCCCTGACCATCAAAACTACAATCTTCCACTGTAAACTCTTCCACCTTGGTGACTTCATTATTGACACACCCAAAAAGCACTAATCCTCTTAAGCTAACAACTCCAAGCGACCTTAGTGTAAACCTAGCAGGCTCATAGCAGGTGACTGAGGTATCGAAGTGAGAGGCTGTATTCAATGCAATAGACAAGGAATATATATTTTTAACCGAGAGCTCTGAATCAAGGTGGTGATTCCCTGGTAGAAGGATGAGAATGGTGTTAAAGGCAAAGTAGTCACTAGGTTTGTTAGCATACTGTGAGAGAGTGAAGCAAGGCACACCTTCTTTAGGACATGGGGTGTTTGATGATGGTGTGACATAGTAGGTCTCAGTAGATGTGAGCACCAACAAAGCCAAAATCAAAAACAGTTTAAGAGTCATAGATGCAAACATTACGGTCTGTTTCAATCACACTATACCTACCTGACTTGAACAAACGAATACCTTCATTTGACTTTAGATTGCCTGAACTTAGATGCTCTTGTTTGTAGAAAATTATTGGCTTGTTTCCTTGCAATGAGAATTGTTTGATTCTTAATCATTTTTATGGCTTCCTTTCCTCAATGTATTCACTACCTGTCAATTATCACCTATGATGAATGTTGTGTTGCTAATTCATTGGCAAAGTCATTGTCCTATGAAAATTATATAGTTGAACATTCATTGGTCATGTGCCACCACTAAAGTCTGGTTTGAGAATGCCTCTAGAAAAAATTGAATAACTTTCTAAATATCCAAAATTTCAACCACCATTGCAAAGCACTCGTTCTCCCAGTTCTTTTGACTGTTTTCTAGCTTCCTATGCCTTACCAGTCAAAAGTTAGCTATTTTGTTCTGTATGAAAAGTATTGCATCAATCTCAAGCCAGATGGACTTTAAATGTCAGTGCATAACTGCATGTTTGATATTATACATACGGTATTACATACATATAGTATATAGGAATGGGCGGACTGTCCCACTAACACAACATAAAATGTCCATGCTTATTATATACTCCTAGAGAAAGATAAATAAGCTTTCAAACCGTCCCTGGAGCCTCCCTTAGACTGTGTTCTAACTGAATGTACCAACAAAATTCACATAAACTTTCTAGAGCACTCTGAAAAGAGCACTGGTGAGAAGCAACAACATGCAGTACACTTTTGTTTCTCCCTTCCATGTGACTTAATGCTGTTTCCAGAGAAATGAAAGGCCTTTAACCAACTTTAACTGTACAATGTAACTAAAAGGTAGTAATGTGTCGAAATACTGAGACAGAAATAGGCAGTGCTTTTTGCAACACTGCCTATTTCTAAACCTCTAGTATTTATGGTTTACTATAGCCCCATCACCAATGCAGGCAATTTTTTGTGTTGCTTCATAATGATGTTAGTATTATATTATACCAAAATTATTATTAAGATAATTGGTGCATCTTAAAACGTAAACCTTAGAAAAATATTTTTGTAATAAAATTTTGTGCTGTACAGCAGTACATACTTTTATACTGTGATAATTGTTACTAATTACAAGCAAACTTCATAACAACTTGACTGCATGGAGTTCAATCTCATGCTCCCCTTACTTAAATACACTGCATACATTTCCTTGTCAGTTCCTAAGTCTGTGGAGATGGCTGAGCTCACTCATGATAGTCACGGTCCATCCAACAAGAAGCTTTCAGAGACACTGTCCAAAGCAAAGAGAATTGAAGATCTAAAACAAATGTACAGAGAGGCTACAACAGCTCCTGTCATATCTACTTCTACAGGTATGCTATTTATCAAACTGTATTAAGACCTTGCAACTATCGATCCTGATTTCAAAAAAGATATATAGTCTAATTGTAACTATACTACCGTATAGCGGGTATTTTTCGGGGGGTAAAATTTTCGTGTTCTTTGAAAATTTCGCTGATTCGTGGAAAAAATTTCGTGGTCACGTATACGGCACGTATAGATTAACCATACCCCAGCGCTGCAGCCTCTATTCATGGTAAATATTTCGTGGTTTGTCAGTCAACCACGAAAACCACGAAAATTTTACTCCACGAAAAATACCCGCTATACGGTAGTACAATTATGCATTAAAAAATTATTGATTGAAGGCATCTGTCACTGTGGTGATTTTTAGTTTGTTTCTCCTGTAAATTAAATGTTTTATGTAATCTGCTGGTGTGATTACTTTCAATAGGCAGAAAGCTCAGGCCCTGTTTACACTGATGTGTTTTGTTTTCTCTTAGAAAAATGGCTGTGTTTTGATTTGCATTTTCACGAATACATTATCCAGTGAACTACATATCATAAGGCATCACGTATAGGGTGCACATATAACTTCTGAATCAGCAAAAATTTCACAGAGACACGAAAAAACTTGCTTTTTAAAAAAAGAAAAAGTGAACAAGATGATGAAACTATACAACTTAGACCAAACAATGCTCAAACGGAGATACTAACTAGCTCTAAAGCCGAAGCATTTTTTTCCAGTTGCATTTTTGTCGCTTACACAATGAGCAAAACATATTGTTTTCAAAACGCTTCATTTTCAATTGCATTTTAAAACATTGCATTTTCGGTTTGCGTTTTGGGTGTTTTTGTGTACACACAAGCCAGAAACGTATACATGCTTATATTCAAACAAAAAATGCATTTGTGCAAACGGGGCCTATAATAAGTGAAGGGCTCAACATCTGCTGCTAATGAGTCCAAACTACTAGTAGCCTGGCATTCTAGCAGAAAAGTACCCACTCTCTGACTCTTTATAATAATGTCCATGTTTACCAGTCATCTACAGATAATTTTTGCTTCTATATTAGTGAACTAGCAGTATGTAATTAATTATGATTTGATTTCCACTTCTGCCGTGCCTCTTGCCTCTTGATGGCCACTTGCAATACAAGCTATCTTCCACTCTGTGTATTTATGAAACGAGGGACAAGCATTTGTCATGATTTCTCATGTAATCTGTTTGAGTATATAGAGCTAGTGAATTGCTTTACGATTAATTCTCTTGTTTTTGGAGAAGACTAGCTCTTCCCAAATTAGCAACATTTTCATAATATCATTTATTTGCACACATAATTTAAGAACTCAAAAGTGAAACTGGTGGTGATGAAATTGATAAACTAGTAGAATGGACTAGAGAACTAAATGAAGATGAGTTGTCAAACACATGACTTACACACCGTGTACTCTGCTCTTAATGGAAATCATTGATTACCTGTTATGTATTTTTTTGTTGTTGTTAGTTAACAGTTTTAAGATTTACGTTATCATAATGTTAATACATGATACAAAATTAGCCTTGTTCCCAGTCGACCTTCTGTGTGCTGCTATTTTTGATTTATTGTTTTGACAATCTTTACCATTTGGTTCTAATTTTTGTAAGCTTAGTTATGTATCTGGTAAAGGTTGTCAACATAATAAATCAATTTTTGAGCATTAGAAGGCCTGGAGGCAAGGCTGTGATACGACTGTTTTATCAAGCCATCATGTGCACCTTTTGGTGCCTACACCAAAAACTATTTCCCAGCTGTCTATCACCACATGACTCCATTTTACCACTGACAAGGACCCTCATGCACTGCAAGCTCCTGTCTATTTACTGGCTGGATCGTATATCATGCTGATCGTGAATGCAAAGATAAACTCATGATCAGCATGCTTAGTCTGGTTTCATTCAAATCTAAATCTCTATATTTGTTGTATTTTTCATTTACAAACAAATGTGTACATATAGGATATACATGAGTTTAGGCATGCAAACGGCTCACCATAGCTGCATGACATATATATTAATAACTGGCAAAAGACCTGACCTGCTGTAGTCATTTCTACTAAAGCAAACAATCATATCATCCTCTTAAGACTCAACTAAATGTATTGCATGGTGAAAAAATTCAGAATGGCTTCCTAGGACAGCTATAAATCTGACTAGGAAGGGCTGGTTGCACTATATAGCTCCCAGTTTGCTGGCCCAGCTTACAAGTTCATCTCCAAATGTATTTCACTGCTACCGTCTTAAGTTTTCAAAGAATGGAAATCTCACATCTCAAATAATCATATCAGTGATCTACTGGACCTCTCTCTGATGTTGTTTGATGAGCATCTTTTTACCCAGATCAGTACTTTGTCCCTGTAGCTATCCTCCAAGAGCTTGGCTACATGCATGATATATTATCAACAGATGTTAAACTATCATCTTCAACTAATTGACTCTTTGATAAACATAAGAGAAATTTTTTAATGTTCAGGTAATTCAAGCACACCATTCATCCCTAGTGTATCTACCGCCACCGCCACTACCCCTAATGCATCTACCGCATCTAATGCATCTATTAATTACTACTCCTAACAAGTAACTAAAATATTGAAAATGTATTGAGATACAGGAATGGCTAAATCGTACAAAGAAAGCAAACAAGATGAAATGCCTGTTAGAGTGTGTGCAGAATTCTTCCTGTATGGGCTGTATGTAACACTCTCTTTCCATATTGAGTCTCTCATTTTGCCCACAGTCAGGAAGAATTTCTGATGCAGCCATTCCATCTTGTTTGCTTTCTTTTTACGATTTAGCCATTCCTGTGTCTCAATACATTTTTAATGTTTTGTTACTTATAATTCTACAAATTGTATTTGAGTTTGTGCGTGTAGCTATCCGCAAGTTGTGTAGTCTGAAGTGGAACACATATCTCAGTCATTTGGAGGCAGGAGCTGTATCATAAGATTTACCTGCCATGCTATATTATGATAATTTACGAAAGTATTCACCTCCTAAGAAGAGCAACCAGGTATAACAAAATAGTTCCTGGCAACTTGCATTTGAATTCCAAATAATGCACACTTTGTGTGTGGAAAGGGGCGTCTATTTGAATTTCCCAGTAACTTATGAATTATGCATGATGTAGAAATTAATGGTGGCCATACAGAAGAGGCCCTTTTCGCCTTGTATCTGGCTACTCAATGAAAGACACAAAAAACTGATGGCAAAAGCGACTGAAGACAAAGATACCAAAGTTTATTCATTCAAGAATCAGCTTGTAAAAGTGAGCAGTCTCTGAGAAAAGACTTGCCAACATAGAAGAAGATGGAGAAAATTGGAGGTTTGGCATAGTACAGTTTGGTAGTTTAGCAATAGTTTTGGGCCATGTTTTTAGGCTTATTAGAAAGAGAAAGAGCTAGATAGCAGCTTAATATGAAGCCTTTTTGAGCCAAGTGCTCAGCTTTTGCAGAGTTATTGGCGTGATCCGTGCCATTCCTGTGTCCCCAGTACTACCGTACTGGGAATGCATACTGCCTATGCTAATTACTTTGGTGAGGATATGATGAGAAGATGCACTGCTAATGGGCATGGTGACAAGCCTGGTTTACCTTACAATGAACTTAAAGGCGCAGTCGCACAGAAGTAATTACGGCGCCATTTTTTTTTAAATCTGGGCCCAAAAATTAAAAACTCAATCTGATTGGTTGAAATACGTCATTGGAATATAACTATTTCGCACAGTTACGGAGAATCGCATGTTATTTGTCCACGTATTTGTGATCAAGAACGCGTAGATTTAGAGTTGAAAAGCGGTACAGTTAGGGAAAAATAGGTAAGCTAGCAAACTAACGAAGAGTAAGGCTAGAGCTTTTTATGAGCGTTGGCAGTATTTGAAGAGCATGGATACACATACTAACGCTGGTCTATATTCTGCGCGCAGGAATTACGTGCATAATAAGGCTTCATTATGTCCCATAAGAGCTGGCCCAAAAATCGATTTTCAAATCTGATTGGTCGTGTACACATCATCGGAAAGCAATTATTTCACGTAATTCTAAACATCGCAGTTCATTGTCAAAGCCCACATGTCTGCTCTAAGTATATTTTGAGGCCTCCGAATCCACTGGCGTGGCAAAAATCAAGGTAGTCTTGCAAGTAGTCATTTTCTGACCTTTGAATAGATATATAGATAAATTATAAATCAGATAGATTTTGTGGATTAATTGTCATAAAAATAGAGGATACAAAGTTGGTTCAATTCATAGCCCATCAGGTGCTGTATGAGTCTGACTGACAAATATTTACACATTTATCTCAAAGAGAGTCAGTAGCAAAAAAATTTGTATCACCATGAGAAGTTCTGAGCCTGGGAACGAGCTATCAAGCCTCTTTTTGCTTCCCCATGGCTTTTACTCCTTGTCTTTCGAGCGTTTTATCGGCATGTCAACTAGGAGCTTCACTTTTAACCACGAATGATCGAGAGTTTCTGGACAATCTCTCACAAGAAAACACGGCTACAATTTTCTCCAGTTATAACAGATACTATGATCAACCATTGAGAAGCAGAGCCCAAGTTAAACAACTGAAGGATTGTATTCAAGAGTTCTATCTTAATTACACTGGTCAAACTTTCGTTTTCATACAATAAACCAATGACTGACAATAGCACCTTGTGCATATCCAAGAGTAGGAAGGTCAGGGACCTTTACCATTGGATTCAGTGCAATGAGAGGTTCAATTAGTATCCATTTTGTTGTATTTTGCTAAACGTAGGCCCTCAACCTAGAGTGCTGAATATGAGTGAAATTATTTGCCAGTTGGAGTGGTATAAGACCAAACTTTATCCTCTAATTTTACCCCAAAAATAAGAAAATTGATTTTTATATCATTTAAAGCTAAACCATTGACTGATAATAGTCCAAAATATGTTGTCAGACAAAGAAAGACCACCTAAAAGCACCTTAAGAGTAGGAAGACCATAAGGAATTGGGAAAATGAAAGCACCGAGGTGCATAAGCCTCGGCACACTGAACTGATGCAAAACTAAACATGCATGCGTGACCTAGAACCAGCACCGTGATGGTCCACTGAGACGTGTCAGCATAGCAAAATTGTTTTGGTTATAATATTTAAACCTCTGCTTAGAAATTCATTGAATATAGTTTTGACGCTTGTAGTGCTTGCAAATTGAATGTAGCTAGCTATCTCAGTACAGTATCTGCCAGTCAACCTGACAGGCATTGATACAAAGCACGCAACTAACCTACCAATGATGGATACTTTTACACAAAGTATTATCTCAATTTGCAATCAATGAGATACTTACCTGCTCCAGCAGCCAGCCAAACTCAAGTCCTCTAGGAGTCCATGCTGTTTCTAGATAACGCACACTATACTAGGCAGGATCAATAGGTGCACTTTCGAAGCTAAGCACTCAAAAGAAGTTCAAAAGCCTCAAATCTCAGAAACTACAGTGTTTGCAAGATTCTACACAACAAATTTCTAGATAATTTTGATTAATAACGTAAGTACCTTCCGTTTGGACCATAGAGCTGCCATTCTTCAGATAATCTAGTAACAGATAGATTCACACACAAAACGACTACCGTAATCCTTTGCACGTGCTACGCACGTGCCAAGGCTTAATGATATCCATTCATTGTATTTTGCTAAACGTAAGCCAAATTACAGTACAGAATATGAGTGTAATTATTTGCCAGTTAAAGTGGTACAGTGCCTGAGATGTTAGGATCGAGCCAACTTTGTACTGAAAGATGACAACCTATAATATCATTTAAAAGCTCATCATTATATGCTAGTTACAATGGTAAATCGTTCATTTTCATCCAATGACTGATGATAGTCAAGGTGGTATAGAAAAAGCACCTATAAGCACCTTGCGCATATCCAAGAGTAGGAAGGTCATGTGGAACTGGGACCTTTACCATTGGATTCAGTGCAGTGAGAGCATTCAAATAGTACCAATTTTGTGGTGTTTTGCTAAATTAGCTCTTCACTCAAAGTGCTGAATATGAGTATATTTATTTGCCAGTTGGAGTAGTACGAGGTATCCTCTATTAGGCTGTATGGAAGTGGGACCTTTATCATTGGATTCAGAACAATGAGAGAATTCAAATGATATCCATTTTGTTGTGTTTTGCTAAACTTAGGCCAAATATTAGCCTTTCACACCTAAAGTAGAGAATATGAGTGTAATTAAAGTGTTACAAATTCTGAATTGGTATCCTCCAAACAATGGCACCATTTGAAAGCTCATTTTATGCTGTACAACCTCCACTTTTATACAATAAACCATTGACTGAATCCTCAACTTCCTTTGCCCCTTTCTAGTTTAAAAAATCCAGACAAAGCATTACCATCTTCTGAAATCGATTAAAAAATACCCTAAAAATGTAGCTGCAGTCTTGGAGATTTATAAAAAAAAACTTAAAAACAGAATCGAAAGCTCCCACTCTAGCACAAAAACTGGCCAAAGAGGCGGTGTTCAGTCCAGAAGTAATGAAAAAATGTACTCCAATGGGAAGCCGGGATCTACCACAAACTGAACTCTATGACATCAAGGTTGAAATATGAAAGATTCTTCCACACTTTTGGAATGCAAAACATGAGTATGAGAGTGTCTGGTCTCTTTGTCTCAAGTCAATTGAGCAGGCATGCAAGCGTTGCAGGTCTGAAACAAGTGCTTGATTTTAACTTACCAGTAGCAGACTCTAACTCTATGCTTATATTATTGTGTATAATAAATACATTAGAAGGTAAAATTTAAAATTGTGTGTGTGTGTGTGTGTGTGTGTGTGAGAGAGAGAGAGAGATTATTGTACATAGAAGGTAAAAATTTTAAAATGTGTGAGCAAGAGAAAGAGAGAGGGACATTCATACAATATCAATATCCAGTAGCAGCTCCTTGACTTTTGGTATTAAATGTTCCAATGTACTTGCGGCACTTCTCGACTGTTAGTCTTCCAGAAATCTTAAATTTCTACTAGTTGGTGTACCTTAAATTTTCCAAATAAAGCCCATCTCAAAAACACATTTTGAACAAAGAAATCAGAATGGGAATAGATACATTTATAATTATATTATACAAGCTGTACTTAATACTGGTCCAATTCACTTACTTCCAAACTGACCAATCAAAACCTACCTAGTAGCACTAAAAGATAACAGACTTTCATTGGACAGTCAGTCAGTTTCACAGCGGCACACAAAGCTTCAACTTGGAAAAAGACCTAGGCGTATTTCTTGGACTCACCACTAAGTTTTTCACCATAGAAAAGTTGCAGATCAACTGTCAAGTAAAAGCCAGCCAGTCAACTGTCATGTCCCAACATTTCCAGATGCCACTGACAGACAAGTGCAATAATACATGACTGCATGAATATCTCATTGGGTGCTCCTGATTAGTGCATGTAGATACTGCAAGGTACAAAAGGTGTAACTCTCTTGCATGTCAAAATATTCCAACAATATTTCAATACTTGAGCATATACCTACAAATTTCTGTACAAAAATATATTATACTGCATCAAGTACACTTCTTGACAAATTTTTACTAACTAGGCAACTTACATGTATACATATTTGGTTGAATACTTCGGGCACTAGCAAAAGTTTGCATTAACTGAGTATTGTTTCTCACAGAATTTGCAAGGCTTATTCTTGCAGGTAGAGCCAGCATCGGGAAGATTATGCATGTATTTGTGATAGATTTCTTACCATCAGCTTCTGTCTCTTTCCCAGGAATGTCTGCTGAGATTGTTCCACAATAATTATGATGCCACATGCACATGTACTCACTTAGTATAATAGTTACACACCTCATCTTTGACTTTCTAAATTTCCAGATGATGAATCTGCACCTGATGTAGATGACATTTTGGATAATATGTCCATCTCGCTTCCTCCAACATCACGTTCAAATCAAATCCACCAACTCGTACTCACTTCATCGAGAGACCAGTGACAGCTCCGATTTCTGGGCCACCAATGCTAAGCAGTGGACCTTGCCGGTTTATCCTCCAGATGAAATGAGTCTGACAGCACCAATCTCCATGACTCCAAATCTGGGTGTTCTAGTCTCTAGCACTCCAATGCCTGCATTCACAGCTGCACCAGCTTTTACTCTACCGACAGTTCTAAGCCCACCACCTCCAGCATTCAGAGAGCCAGCTTTTACCCCACCAACAGTGTTGAACCCAAAACCGAGGCGACCCATGGTACTGAATCGTCGTCCTAGCTGGCACAAATAGTGGGACCATATCTCCAGCAAGAGTAGCTGTGAGGATTCGGAGCAGGGGTAGACCGGGACAATCTCGGCCAATATGACCCTTCTTCATTATAAGTGCATACTAAAATACATGAAGTGTGTCATTAAATTCCAATCAATTTTGCACTAATAGTATAGCTTACCTTCAACAGCCTGCACACCCATTGGTTTATGGTGTGCAGTTCTTATCACTATATTATACTGGAAAAAAAAGAAAAGAAAAAAAGACGTGGTTATCTTTCAATGTGGGCATGAACTATCACGTGAACTTTTTATTTTTTTAAATCTGCACAGTTGGTAGCAATTGTGCTTCTATACTCTGTCTGAGCTGAGTTGGCCATCCGGTTGACCGTCCATGTGTTGAATGCGAAGAATGCGCAGCGCGATAAACAAAGTGCACGTGAGCTCTACGGATGCTCTACGTAAATGTCACATGATTTAAAGGTGAGAGCGAGCATTAATTAGAAAGAACGCTAAACGGCTCGCATAGCTTTGTATGGCGAGTTTTGTTTCTCCAAGTTCCAAGAAGAGCAGCAAAGCGCTTTTTATATATTTTGTCCGGGTTGGAGAGCTGAGCAGATTCATCCAAGTCCTGTCCAATTTGCATTTTCTGTTCGTGAGTTATTCGCACAAAAGTGAGTGCCAACTCAGCTCAGACAGAGTTTAGTACAGTAATGGACTTACTGGCTCGAGGATTATTGCATTTAATAATAGTAATACTTAATTTTATTACCACATAGATCCAAATCCATGACGGCAATTCATCGTTTAGACAATTGGCTCCCATACCTAGGTCTGGTCCAAATCGAGTTCCAAATCGAGTTCACAGTCGACCATACTGAGGTGCCGATGAGCAACAACTTTGAACACTTTCCAGCCTATGATACTGGCCTGTTGAGGCTGTTCTGATCTCAATCAAGCTCCAAGTTGATTCTGTATCTAGCTACCTTCAATTATTCACTTTAAGATATATGATCATCTTTTGATTTTGTATTTATCATTTCAGTTCATTCTTGTACATCTTATTTCATCTGTAGAAGCTTACGTCCTTTGATACTTGTTTGCAAACAAGAAATAAATCTAAGAAAGCAATATAGCTAATATATATAGTTACCAAGCCCATGCAAACAGCCCAGATCATGTCAGAGGCCGAGAAGCTAGAGTGCGCCTTTGCTGAGCTGGCATGACTGTTAATTGCATTCCAATCATGTGACCACAATATATTGCGAAGGGAATTGATCACGTATACCGTGCAGAAGAGGCGAGTTAATTACGACACGACAGCTCCATGTCATGCATGCTGAGCTCGCATTTTGATCATTTCAGTACTTATATATTGCTCCTAGTGTCACGTGCAAATTGTCCACATGACACGGAGCTGTCATACCTGGAGGAGGTACGACATCTCTGTGTCATGCTGAGCTGGCATTTTTAAGTGCACTTTGTTCTCACGTAATTATCAAGGGTTGAGTGATGATGATTCTGCCATGCGTATAGACACATCTCATGAACAACTGAGCATTCTTTTTTTCTCAGTACTCAGCCCACTAGCAAGACAATATTGGAGCTTTTAAATAGGCACTATTCATAATATGTTTGTCAACAGTTTGGTAGTCTTGTTCAATTCCATTACATTCTGAGCACATACACATTGCACTACGAAGGCACTTTCTTGGCGAATCTGAAACATACCAAAAAAAAAAAACAACAACACAGCTTTGTACAAGAAATGTAGCCAATAAAATTATGACAAACATGTGTTCCCTATACTATTGTTAGCTTAGTGAGGTGTACAACACAGATGCAAGTCTCTCAAGTTCCAGACTTGCAGCGCAAGTGAGTTCTATGAGCAATTGGAGCCCAGCACAAGATTCAATCTCGAATCCAGGTATGCCATCTCGAGGCTGGCTGAGGCATTCATCAGACTCCAGGTCACTAGTGCTCAGATCATCACTACAACCTATCTTCATACTAGACCTGCTGACCTTCACCGGAGACCAGCTGAAGGTACCATCTCCACGATCCACACAGACACCAGGGGTGTCATTTGCTTCATAATAAAACACCGGAGAATCCACATCAGCTGGGCTCAGGTGCGACTCTGGGATGATAAGTCACATTAGTAGATGCTGATCTAAAAGCTGAAGCAAGTATTACGAATCTGAACATTTTGTGCCACTTTCACAAGTGCTCGGCATGTTACAAATTATGTTTGTATTTGAGTGAGCAATATTAGGGTAAAATATTGGCATCTTGAGCTAGAGAAATATCTTACCATCAGAACACCTAATATCGTCAGTTATACAATCAATTGTAGTGGATGTGCGTATAACGTCTTGTGAGTTATCAATTAATTCCAATTGCCTAACATTGACCTTACCGAAGATGATGAATTTGGAATAGTGGTGCTATCAACTCCAACACAACAGGAAATGAAGCCCAAACCATCGATTACTCGCTTTATATTGAAGGATTATGGTCATTGCATCTCAGTAGCAGAAGGACACCTTTGTAATGCCACTGAACTGTTTGGAAGTCAAGTTTCAACCAAGTGGAGTGATGTATTGAAACTTTTGAAGTCTTTTGGCTACCCAAATCCCACTCATTACAAGGTGTGTGTTNAACTGCATACCATTTAATCAAACGCCTTTGAACATACGGTATGTCTTGCACTGAATTTTGTGCTTGATCGCATTCAAGTTCGTCTTCACTATCTTTCCCCCAAGCTTCAGTAGTAAGGTCTTCAGTATCCCTTTCCTCCTATAATTCAGTATAGTATCAATCTCTGAGATGATACGCTCGTGTGAAATACCTATACATGCATGCAGATCAATTATTAAGTTAGTTAATGTACCTCTGATTCATCATAGTTGCTTTGCTCACAATCACTACTGTTTTCACCAATACTTCCAAAATTCTCAGGCCTGAACTGTTGTTCGAACGTTCATAGTCCTGTTGCACGTCATCAAATGGTGGTGGCTCAAAGCTTTGTAAGTAATCATCAGACAAAGACGGTGGTTTAAAACTTGGTGAATCATATTGACTGCCATAGTCCAATGTAACGTTAGCAGCCTGTTTCCATGTCATTGTACTTTATCAAAGTAAAGGGCTGCATGGTTATAGTATGTGGACTTTGACACATAACCATTGCAGTGGGGACAAAACTTATCACGACGTGATTGCTTGCTTTGTGGTGTCTCAATCTCATGAGAAGATCTTGTATTACCTCTCTTTGACATATTAACAACTGAGTTTAGACTTTAGACTGTAACCTAGTAAAACTGCATGGAAATTTGATGAGCAGACTGGTTACTATCCTAACATCATGGTGTGCATTATATGTAAAGGGAAGTGACTTCAATGCTATAGTGTGAACATTAAACTTTGTGGTCAATTATTGTGTAACATGCAGCCTGATCATCTTTTGTATCATATCGATGTTTGGGGTAAATGGCTGTTTACACTCTTAGGTGATAATCTGTTCGAATAATATGTTCCTTATTAGCAAACATGCAGCAGCTGCTGCTAATGTAATCATAATTATTATAATTATTGTAATTTACTTACTGGCTCTTGACCACTAATGACCAGTCTGTATTCATTATAATATGCTATGAGTGCATGCATAAATTATAATTGTGACAATGTCACAATGTTTATAATTGTCATTGACTTGAATAGTTTTTGTTCCTTGTGTTGCTTTGAGCACTAAAGTTCACTATCAGTGAACTGAATCTCTTATAATTGGGCCACTATTAGTTTACTTAACAGTAAAACCACAACCAGGTGACACTACAATAGTAAACTACATGGGAAACTTAGAGTAGTAGTTTACTGCAGAAGTAAACTATTCATGTAGTAAAACTTCAGTAATTCATTAAGTGCAACCTTAAAGTAATCTATGGGAAAACAGGATGTGTTTTGCAGTGNGTTTACTGCAGAAGTAAACTATTCATGTAGTAAAACTTCAGTAATTCATTAAGTGCAACCTTAAAGTAATCTATGGGAAAACAGGATGTGTAGTGCAGTGTGCACACCAAGTACAACACAAGAATATCGAATATATTTTACGGTGCAAGCAGCCAATAATGCAAGTAGTGTGAAAGTGGATAACAATGGAAACTGGAGAACCTGGTGAAGCAATCTTTATCGTCTTCATGAACTTTGTGAGTTTGACCCTGTGAAAGATTTAGCTATTGATACTATGCACAAAAACCCACCTTCTTGGAAGTAATGAATGCTTATGGCCAGACCTAAAGAAGAATAGTCTTCTCAAATAATCTGATCTTATTGCTGGGTTAGATGAAGTACGGTGGACAGTTGAACTCAAAGATGGAAGATCACCCACCTACTGTACTAAAGCCCAATTACTGACTTTTCTACTGTTTATCGAAAAGGAGAGCACGTTATAGTCTGAGATGCAGGGACAGATGGTTGGTGGAAATCACTCACATATTAGCTATGGCCCTTTTGCAAACAAACTCAATAAAACGAATCTATTAGTCTTCTCAAGTGGTTCATCGATCTGTCAAAAGTGATGAGTGGACAAAGCAACCTGTATTGGTACATAGAGACTATAGAAGACTGCATGTGTCAATCCCCTGAAGCATCGGAAAGTTATGCCATATCGATATTCAAGTTAATTGTATATTCCCAGTACGGTAGTACTGGGTACACAGGAATGGCACGGATGGCCCATTAGCGCAATACAAATATTCACGCGAATAACTCTGCAAAAACTGAGCGCTTAGCATTAAAAGGCTTCTAAAGCTACTATTTAGCTCTTTTTCTAACATGGCCTAAAAACATCGCTAAAGTAACAAACGCAAATATGCCAAACCTCCAATTTTCTCCATCTTCTTCTTCTTCTTCTTTTTCTATCTTGGCTCAACTATTCTCAGAGACTATTCACTTTTAGAAGCTGATTCTTGAACGAACGAACTTGCATGGTTTCTTCCGGTACAGTCGCTTTTGTCATTGGTTTTTAGCGCCTCCGCCATTAATTTCTACACTCATGAATAATTCATTAGCTTCTAGAGGATTCGATTTGACAACCCTTTCCACACACAAAAGTGTGCGTTATTTGGAATTAAATGCACTGAAGTTGCTATTTTGTCATACCTGGTTGCTCTTCTTAAGAGATGAATCAGGACTTTGATTATCATAACAAATAGAAAGACAAGTAAATCTTATGATACAGCTCCTGCCTCCAAATGACTGAGATGTGTGTTTCACTTCAGTATCAAGCAGGCTACACAAGTTGTGACTTCAAGTACCAGCTCAGCAGCCTGCCGCTGGCTCAGTGAGTCTGGCTTCCCAGACTACTAGCTCAGTAGCTAGCTACACACACCAACTCAAATGTAATTTGTAGAAATATGGAAAAATGAGAACAAACAAGTAAAAAAAACATTGGAAATGTAATGAGACACAGGNGCAGTTGATTGCTAAGTAAATTGCTGGGTCATCGATTGAAGTGCAACAACATTTTCCTTGCTTACATTATGGGATTAGTATTGGCTCATCTTCTGTTGCTACTTCACTCACATTCGCTCTAAAAGAAAATTCTCTAACCAAAAGTTATCATGATGCACATAAATTAGTGGATTGCCTTCTGTCACCTGTTCATGAATATCATTGGTATGTAAATGTTTGTATAGTATTACATGACACTGCATTAAAAAAGTATGCCAAGTGTCCACAATGTGATGAGCCTCGATACAAGCAACAATGTTTCAAGCAAATGTTTCCATCAAAGTGAAATATCACAACTAATCAGGGGAGTTAAAAGAGTTCGCGTATAAAAGGGGCATGGCCGGGGACGAAATTAAAAATGATGTCAGAATAAAATTGGTAATTAGGCAAGTGACTTACTCGCACGGTTTTACAGTATGTTTTACTGAGTTTTACAGCTAGAGAGCGCCACAATTGAACACTTTCTGCAGAAAAAATTCCTGTTTCAAACTTTTATGTGAGAGTTAATTTATGTACTTCAATATTGCAATGCCATCTTGACTACTGGCCGAAAAATGGTGATGAAAGGTGTACATTAAATAGAAAGGCTTTCTTGAAAAAATTAATACTTTCCAGATAGACAGATGTGCATTATTTGGAATCACTTCCTGCTGGTTGTGCTGAACTTTCTGTAACCTTTCAGTCGTCAATAATTAGGAGGTGAATATTATGTTACACTTATTATGTAGTTGTAACTCTAAGGAAATGAGCAACGCAAGTATACTTTTCTTAACCTGCTTTTACATATATTGATTGATAGCTTAGATTATGCATGCTAACTGAGTAACTATCATAATTTGTGATTCATAGAATTGTGAAAAAATGAGAACAAGTGAAAAAAACAATTGGCTAAATTGTAAAAGTAAGCGAACAAGCTGTTTGAGTGTGTAAAGAATTATTTCTATGGGTACAATGAGGGACCCGATATGAAAAGAGAGTACTACATGCAGCCCACACAGAAAAAATTCTGCAAACAGCCAATCCTTCTTATTTGCTTTCTTTTTACGATTTAGTCATTCCTACATTTAAATTGATATCTCCTTCTTTAATCCCCAAAGTTAGAGCTGTAGCTTTCTTGTCGATTGTGTTGTCATGGAAACAAGCATACAAAGACTTTGCATGATACTCTACATCTGAATACACTCATTAAATATTTAAAGTAATGAATAATTAGGCAGAGCATAAGACCCGCATAAGACCCGGGGCATGGCAACCAAACTTTTGTGTGAAAATTAATTTATGTACGTTTGCTATGGCATCTTGGCTACATATTGGTTATAAAAGGTGTGCATTAAATAGAAAGGTATAATAATTCACCATCAAAACAGTGTAGTAAGTACATGTATGTGGTAAGAAAAATAATCTATAAGCTACAGTACCTTACAAAGTTGTTGGAAGAGGTTATGTGGACTCATTAAAATCTGCAAGAGACTCAGAAAGATTTGATGATTGCCTTTTAGCCAATATTTCAAGCACCTTTTGCTCTGTACAAACTTTAGTATCTCACATAATTCACTTCAGTGGTAGTAAAAGAGACTTTGATGCTGTCCTATTAGCAACTGTGTTTCTGTTCTGGCTTAGCTGGAGTATAATGGCTTATTCTGACTGAAATGGTTCTCTGGCTCTTAAGGCATTATGTTGCTTCTGCTCAGAATAGTTAAAAGGTTGTGCCTTTTCTATATACTATGCTCATGTGCAGTGGAAGCCTTTGTTTGTTGAGTTTATGTTCATAGCGTTTTCCAATTAATGCCCACTACACATGTTTCAGAGTGAGAGTGCTGTTTACTTCTCCTTACAAGGTGAGTGAGTGACTGAGTGACTAAATGACTGAGTGACCGAGTGAGTGGGTGGGTTAGTGAGTGTTTTTACCCTTTACTGCCGGTATTTACAAGACATGAGCACGTGACAAGCTTCGAAGTTCAATAGATTTCTGAGTGTCTTTGGCTTTCTTTCTCCATGGCTTTGAGCAGCTCTCTTAACTAAACTTATAAATATCTAGCCAAACTATCCTTGCATCTAAGTAGCAATTTTGAAGCTTGTGCCTCGAGTTTTCTATAATTAATGCCCAGTACATGTGCCAGTCCATGAGGGAGTGCTGTTCACTTGTCCTTAAATGACTGAGTGACTGAGTGAGTGGGTGGGTTTGGTGAGTGTTTCAACCCTTTACAGCCTGTAATTAGAGGATGTTGAAATGCTGACTTCAAATTTTAATTTTAGTGCTGTTAATAATTATTAACACTGATTTTCTAGCTCAATCGCAATGGAAACGCGAAGCAAGCTTTGTCTGAAGCACAGGGCCTGCCAGGAAGTAGTGATCTCCGGGCTTCTTGGCAAGGAACGTCTGCCGCAGGTCGACACTGATTATCGAGATCCCTGGTAAGGGACGCGGCGTGGTGGCTGCGGAGGAGATTGGGAAGAACAAATATGTCTGTGAGTACGACAGTACTCCAGGAAAGAGAGGGAAGAGCATGAGCAGGAGTATGCCATCAACCAAGAGCCCTGCATGATCCTGGAGGTTATAGGTCTAGACATAACTTATTATCTACCCTGACCACCCTCAAGCTTACACTACACTCATATTCATACGAACGGAAATGTGACTTGACAAGTATGTATACACTTTTGTAACTCTTGCAATAATAACTTGTAGCAACTTTATAATAATGTTGTAGTTAAAATTTTGTTACAGTATATTGTTACACTGAGTAGAGAATAAAAATTATACAAAACAGAATTTCTACTATGAAATTTTATTCTGATGTTTCCTACACAAAACAAAAAATTACCACCATCGATAGAATCATAAGTATCAATTGGCTGTGTCAAGTAAAACGTAACAAAATCCTCAAAAAGAAGAAATGTGTCAAAGAGAAAGAATAAACTCATGTTTTAACCTATCATACGCTAAAAGTTAATTACGTCAAAAAAAATTTAAATTTTTAGTAGCAACGCCTTATTTTTCTTCTACAAATGAAGATTACACAAAACTTTTAATATGATGCAACTAAGCAACAATTACGCTAACTATACTGCAAGTATCATTGCTTAGTGAGGCTTTTGTCAGTACAAAAAGAGCTAAAGTATGGGATGCGTTGAATACGCGACAACATTGCCGAGCGTCTAATTAGGCTTTATTTCTCTACCTAGGTAACTAGCCTTTTATATAGCCTAACTATATCTGTATATACCTACACTGTAAGTTTCAAGCTTGACCCTTGGAGAAAACGTCAAACTAAGAGTCACTATCATGCCCCCACGCACGACAATCATGACTGTTAGTCATTTAGCAAATGCTACAGCCACACCCCTTCAAAAGTTTGAGGTACTTTACCTAATCACACAGGAAGTTTAGAGTTCAAGGCTAAAACGCATTGTCTAAAAAAGGAGAGGACATCGCATTTAGAGAACGCACACAAAATTGCGTGATTCACGGGTTATCGGTTAAAGGAAAACCGAATGGTTACCTGGTGAGTAAACTGTGAAAAAAAAATTGTGTTCCAAAATGTGTTAAACAGTATTAACACATGCACAAATGTGTTAAATGTGCAGCTAAGCTCACAAGTGCTAACCAATAATGTCCATTCTGTGTCAGAACATTACATTTGTTTCTCACAAGTGTGCCAATTTGGGTCATGTACAATGGGAAAATAAAAGCTACATTTCAAACGTGTTTGAACTTCATACAGTTAGGGTAAAATTAGAATTAAATACAGCAGCAAAAAGATCCACTCACCGGCATCTCGTCCACTTATTTTTTTCTCAGCAACACCTGTTTGTGAGTTCTGGATATGCTTCAATGTCTACTCCAATTAATGCAACAAATGGCATGATAATTAGCAAATTAATAATAAAACCTACATCATACTCAGAAAAAACCTATGGCTTTACACACCAGTTAGTGGTTTATAGTACTTGATGTGATGCACTATCTTTGGCACTAACTGTCACTATCTAGTCTGCACAGCATCGTTCAGCTGAGAATTTAGCAAGAATCTATATGATGAATAATAAAAAATAGAGGGTTGATAAAGGTGTTGCTCCTCATCATCACTCAAGACCTCACTAAATTTACTGAAAGACTTGGATGCAAGATTGGTGGTGGCAGGAAGGTTCCTGTTGGTACAGTTTCCTCTCCAGGTGAAGCAGCTACAGGTGGTGGCAGGCTATTACCACTTTCTTAAGACATAGTTTCAAGCAAGTAGTCTATATCAATGTAGATAATGGATATAGGAAAGTGAGCTATTGGTCCTTCTGTGTAATTTTACCTTGATACCAGTAGCCACACTAGTAATGTCCAGATTTTTGAGTTCTGCATTGCAGTATAAATTAGCTTCTGACCATTGGACTTTTGATTCCGACTGACATTATTAGCTGGTCTATTTGGTTTGCCACAAAAGAAATAAGCTGGAAAAAGCTTTCGTGAAGCATTGCACACACATATTCTTTGGAAACCAGTGGATGAGTGTGTTGAATCTGCACGATATAATGGGAAGCCATTATAAGTTATTTGCTTTTTTCAGTGTGAATATATATTATCATTATAACCAGTGGCGTAGCCAGGGGGGTGCTAAAGGTGCATTTGCACCCCCTTTTTGTCTCGCGAAATTTACGCGTAGGTTATAAAATGCGCTATTTTTTAGCTTGTAATAATTTTTTGTGCACTTACTTAGTAGCAACACGTAAAGTAGTCATCTTTGGCCAGAATTCAATCCAGAACAACTATTAGAAGCTTTCTTTTTGCTGCTACAAGGCTTTAGAGAGCGTTCAATCTAGCGAGCGCGTGCTACTGCTCGATTTAATGAATGGGAGGGGCTAAAATTAGCTAATTAAGTGGGTGTGGTTTCCGGTCGTGCAAAATTTCCGGCGCGCTTCGCGTGCATTATTTTTTTTTGCTCCCCCTTTTTTAAAATCCTGGCTACGCCCCTGATAACTTGCAATGAAAATGGACATTTCAACTACAATTAATCAAGCCTTTGATGCCATTATGTGTTAAATAATGTAAAGAAATTCTTGCACTAATTGGCACTTAATGGATCAAAAGAAACCATGGTAACATACTCTGTATGTTGACTGAGATGTCCCCATATACCTTAAAAAATACTCGTGTAAACAACCTTCATTTTTATGAAATAATTTCAAAAGAATCCTTATGTATCACTCTATGAAAGCCTGAGTTAAGGATTTTGATATTGTCATTCAAATCAGACAAATGCAATTCAGAATTGAATATCAACACTTTTTGACCCCATTTTGTCATATGTAACATGTTTCTATGTGTTGCTAGTTACTCAACTTAATGCCAATTAAAATAGGAAATTTTGGTCTCTACTTGTGCCATAGATGTCACAGAACCCAGAATCACTTTAAGGATTTTGAGATCATGTTCTGAGTAAAACATTTAACCTATACAAAAAAGGTGTGACCAACTGAGAATTGAGGCAAATGTCCTCAAACTTCTCCATATAGGTGGTACATTAGGGATGCAACTTGGTCAAGTCCTTCACAAATCTTTCACGGTACCAAGTTTTGCAGTCACATCTCACCATATTAAGTGTTTTATCATATGAGGTTTGAGTGCTTTGCCACTCGAAAATCTTACCTGTTGTTTTCTTCTTGAGATTCATTGAAACATAAATTATGTTATCATTAAGGCACTTATTGAATTGTAAAATAGACTAATTCAGATATATAGGTATTTTTCTTTCCAGAAATGCTAATAGAAAACCCACTTTCTTCACTTTGCCACATATCCTAGGAATATATTCTTATTGGTCAATATGTTAGTGGGGAATGTGCTGTACTGAAAATGAACATTTTTGGTTCCCTTCTGATTCTTGATTCTAAAGTTAGCTAGAGGTGGGCTTCAATTAGAAACTTGTTTATACTGTTCGAGTGTCTATCCTGCATTCTTTGTGCATGGCGTATAGTACAGGTATTTATATAATTGTAAGCTTTTAACATAGCATTTAATGTTGTGCTGTGGAGGCTGGTCCTGGATTATAGATTGAAAATCACATCATATAATATTATGTCAATATAGTTCCTTACATTGTTTAATAGAAGCTCATCTTTGAAAGCTATTAGTGGCTTTTAACACTGATTCAAAGTCTCTATGTGCAAACATCATGAGTAGCAGTACATACCTGAGGAGAATCTTACAAAGATAAAAATCATAATAGACCTAAACTGGTAATAATCAGTCAAGTTTAGTAAGGATATGTATAATACATACCATGCGCATGATACTAGTACTATAGTTCCAATTGAGTTACAGGTATAAGCGTAAATCAGTTGCTTTATTAATAATTATTTATACTGTATATAGATACATTTTGACTGTACATGCAGGCTTTTGCAATACCAAGTTGGCTATCATGGTTGCAGTGACCGTCACTATTTCGTTTTATTGGTCACAACAGCCATTTTTGTTATTATAGCAGAGCTTGGCTACAGATGGCAGTGGATCTAGTGGTGAGCAGCATTGTGACATCCAAAAAGATGTTTTATGAGCTGATAGTACAAAATTTCAAGGATCAGACAATTCCAGAACATGAAATTGTAATGAGCCAAAAAAACATGGCCTAAAACCATAGCTGTCTTAGAACAGGTTATTTTGCATACTTATAGAAGTGTCTAATATCCTCACTGGACATCTGTCACCTGCTTCTGGAACTATGCTAAGTACAATAAGAACAGAAATTGTACAATTTATAGCGTTTACTTTCATTTTGCGCTCCATGCATGTATGCATGCTAAGAGTTGATATTTCAATGTTTGACATCCAATTAAAAAAAAAAACTCTTCCTCTCCTTACGTGCTCTAAACTTTCAACATCAATGCTACTTTGACAGCTACGTTGATAGCAATTGAGTAGCGTTGAAGAGTATTAAAATGATTGATAATTCTTCCAAGATTATATATCCATTCTTCTCAAGTACGTCTACTTACAACCTAAGGACTACCAAGCGAAAGGATTACTCTGCCATTGAGAATGGTATCAAGCTACCAAAAGCAAGGAAAAGTCTTCAGCAAGATGAAGACAGGCTGTATCCAATTACTAGAAACTAACAGTGCTAAAGTGAAGATCCACTACAATGGCTATGGAGAGGAGTTTGATGAATGGAGAGATGAGAGTGAAATTGTACCTCCTTCGAAACCAGAATCCTACCAACTATTTCACCTCCACGATGAGCTAGCCTACCAGATCAAACTTTCACTCAGCTCACAGAGATCAGATGTAAATGTGAGGATAGAACTACCACACTGGTGGCTTGCAACAAGTAGGGAGCATTGTAAGAAAGATCAGAGGTCATGATGTCTTCACCATCAAGAACTATTCGATGTTTGTGCCATTGCTTGGTGAGCATTGGCATATTAGAGTTCTGAACAGACAAGGAGATTTCTGTTATGTGATCAAGGAGACTGTACAGTTCTACTTTCATAGGCGTAAGACCATTGAGGATCCCACTGGTTCTATGCAATCTGTAGATGGTGGTTACCTCTTAATATTTCATTTTGTGAGGGGTGATGGAGTTCGCCGTAACTTCCAGGATATATTAGCCGCTGCCTGATCATGAGGGCCGGACTGTAAACTTCTTTGAGCTCGTACAATCATACATAAATTATTGACAATTGTTAGTAAATTTCAATCAACAATTATTGTGTGCATAAGTCATCTAATAATACAATATCATGTAATTATAATAATAACATTATTAATTTTGTGTGTTCATGTGTGCTTGATACTAGTTACACAGAATCTCTTCTGTCTTTTCGACGACTGCATGTGAGCTTGTTGTGGCCTTTTCTACACAAGGTACACTTCACAGAAAATTTTTTGGGTCGCTTACGATCACAGTCTCTCAGGTGCTCAATCCTATTTCTTTTTTCGACGATCTGGCGAAGTGCTTCGATTCCTTTGTGTGCTGACGCTCGAAAGTATATCTTTGTCATAATATCGTTATGCCTTGTTGGGTAAATGGTAGAATACTTTCATGTATATGCATAAAGTCACCAACATGATTTATCATGGCATGAATATACGGAGTGACTCATGGTAGGTGTCGATGAAGTGCTCGCCCCATTTTCTCGATTTCTGTTCGTATTGTTTTATTACATGATCAGGGAGTTTAGAAGGTAGACACAAAATCTTGTTTAATTCTAGGAGATCGTTCCAGAGAACCTGGATTGAGAGCATGGTACTATCTGGGAGGGTGGGCAGTAAATTCTTTATTCTGATGTTCTGAAATAACTTTAACTTTTCAGGTCCAGTAAGTGTTCTGTAACTTAAGTTGTTTCAACTCTTCTGACACATAAAAACAAAAGGGGATTCCTAATGACTTCACGAATTTCTCGTATGAATCGAGGTGCTTGAATTGAGAAATCGAAAACTGTCCTGTGAATTTCCTAGACTGACTAATTGCATCCTGTCGTCAAAGCTCAGTGATCAGCAAATCAATCAAAACGTCCGAAACACGTAGGAAGAGGTGGAGGTTATTGATGACTGTGTGACTGAGTGAAATGGTTGGAAAGAGAGGAGGATTAGAAACATTGTATTCTTTTCTTGATTTCGGTAGTGTAGCATTCCTTGCATTTTCTTCAATCGTGCGTGCTCCTTTCGTTTCATCGGTTATTGACCACTCTTTAGTAGGATCGTACCGCTCTTCCTTACTACACTTGCAGCAGATACAGGCGTAGTTGCTACTAGCTGCATCAATCCCAGTGACAGCTGCTAGAAATTTCCAGTCACCTCCTAAGAAGTACTGAATGTTGAAAACATTGTCACCAACTTGAATTTCCGTGACCCGTTGAACATCGTTGATGATGTCTTCTAAAGCATCCCTCAGTGAGGGACCTTTTTATTATTATTGTATCTTAATAACTATTAAATTGTCACATGATTGTAAAGTGTACAATAACTTGGCAAATAAAGTTGTCAACATGTTGCAGTCATTTGCGACATCTGAAAACTTTGGGCGAGTTAGCAATAAAACGGCATTATGCAGTGAGATTCAAAGCTCGCTCGCTCACTCACCCATCTAACCATCTACTTAGTAATTTGTGGTTTTACTCATAAATTTTTTCATAGGTATCTAAGTGGTTCACTTAGACACCTATGAATAAGTGCATCTATAGGTATCTAAATTGGTTAGTGCTCCGCAGTGCCATTAAGGCTTGAGGTACTAATGTGGAAAAAAATTATTCAAAATTGAAAGAAAGTTGTTTCA